>CAJHQP010003744.1:0-63489 GCA_905132765.1 Moricandia arvensis | reverse complement strand
CCACCTCAAAAGGCAGCTTGGCCTCATAACAAGCATTCCTTGCTTCTGACCACACACTACAAGATGCTGCCGCAATACCGACGGCCATTTTCGTCAGAATTTCGTCGGGAACGGCCATTTCCGACGAATTTCCGACGAAAATGACCGTCGGTATGGTTTCGTCGGAAACCCAAATGTCGTCGGGACTCCGTCGGAAATTTCTGACGGAATTCCGAGAATTTCCGACGACAACAATTTCCGACGCCATTCCGACAACAATCTACCATCGGAAAATTTCGTCGGAAAAGCCGTCGGAAATTCCCGACGGACAAAAGCAGTCGGAAATTCCCGACGGATGAAAGCCGTCGGAAATTCCCGACGGACAAAAGCCGTCGGAAATTCCCGACGGACAAAAGCCGTCGGAAATTCCCGACGGACAAAAGCCATCGGAAATTCCCGACGGACGAACGCCGTCGGAATGCCGTCGGGAATTTCCGGATTTGAATTTAAAAATTGTTTTTTAATATTTTTGTTTTAAAATTTATTTAATTGAATTATTTAAAAATATTAAAATTTAAATATAGAAATTTAAACAAAAATATATTATAGAAATTTTAAAGTTTTACAAAATTAAAAAAAAACATTCAAAAAGTTCATAATTTAAAAAAAAAACACTAAAACCTTCTAAAAAAATGTCTTTCATCCTCTTCATAAGTTCCTGGTTTAACCTCCTTGTCTCCGCCATCTCCTCTCGATATGCCGTCATCTTAGCCGACTGTTGCTCCATTTGAGCCGATTATTGTGCCATCTATAAATACAAATAACATTTTAAAAAAAATTAATTATTAGAAAACGTTTTTTAACAAAATGTTTTAAAATGTTATATCAACCTTTTTTTATAAATACAAATAAACTTTTTAAAAATGTTTTAAATCATTAAAATAATTACTAGAAAACGTTTTTAAAATTTTTTTTAAAATGTTATATAAACCATTTTTTTATAAATACAAATAACCTTTTTAAAAATGTTTTAAAATATGTATAATTATTAGAAAACGTTTTTAAAAAATGTTTTAAAATGTTATATAAATCTTTTTTATAAATACAAATAATCTTTTTAAAAATATTTTTAAAATATATAATTATTTGAAAACGTTTTTTAAAAAATGTTTTAAAATGTTTTATAAACCTTTTTTATAAATACAAATAACCTTTTTAAAAATGTTTTAAAATATGTATAATTAATAGAAAACGTTTTTAAAAAATGTTTTCAAATGTTATATAAATATTTTTTATAAATAAAAATAACCTTTTTAAAAATGTTTTAAAATATGTATAATTATTAGGAAACGTTTTTAGAAAATGTTATATAAACCTTTTTTTATAAATACAACTAATCTTTTTGAAAAATGTTTTAAAATATGTATAATTATTAGAAAACGTTTTTAAAAAATGTTTTAAAATATATATAATTATTAGAAAACGTTTTTAAATATATATATATGTATAAGTATAAGAAAACGTTTTTTTAAGAAACTTTTATATAAATATTTTAACTTTAAAATTCCAAAAACAAGAAAATAAACTAACATTCACAAAAACACAATCAAAACTAATGTAAATCACAACCTAACAACACAAATCTAAGATCTAATTCCTAAAACTATCCATTCTAACCAAAGGCCATCAATTTGAAACCTAAATTCCATAAAGCTAACTTCCAAATCCTCAAAAAACAACTAATAAGAATAGGGAATGGATACTTACATGATTTGGGATAGAAATATGAGAGATTTAGGTGATTTTGAGCCAAAATCGGAGAGAAAATATGAAGAACTCGCGGAGAAGGGGAAGAGACCCGAGAGAAGATAAGAGAAATGGAGAAGAAAGAAGAAGGGGAAAATATAATTAAAAAAAATCCCGACGGAGACTTTCCGTCGGGAATCCGTCGGTTTAATTTTTAAAAAAAGTTTCGAATTTTTTCGTTCCCGGTAAACCATTTTCCCGACGGCATTCCGACCAAATCGTCGCCGTCGGAAAAATGCCGTCGAGAGTTCGTCGGGATACTTGTTTTTTCGAGGATAAGCGAATAATGTCTTTTTCCGTCGGGAATCCGTGGGTAATTACCGACGGATTTCCGACGGACTACATGTGTCCGTCGGGAATCCGTCGGTAATTACTCACGGATTCCCGACGAAAGGCTTAATTAATTGAGAAAATGTCTAATTTTGCCATTTTTTAGATACAAAAAATGTCGAAATGACACTTCTTAAATGTGTAATAGGATATTTGTTCACAAGGAATGAAATTTTCATCTAAGAAAATTATTACGAAGAACATCGACATATTCTTTATATATCACTTAAAACATATAAGTGTTAAGGTGATATATAAAGAATAGGTCGATGTTCTTCGTAATAATTTTTTTATATGAAAATTTCATTCCTTGTGAACAAATATCCTATTACACATTTAAGATGTGTCATTTCGACATTTTTCGTATCCAAAAAAATGGTAAAATTAGACATTTTCTCAATTAATTAAGCCTTCCGTCAGGAATCCGTGAGTAATTACCGACGGATTCCCGACGGACACATGTAGTCCGTCGGAAATCCGTCGGTAATTACTCACGGATTCCCGAATCCGTCGGTAATTACTCACGAATTCCCGACGGAAGGCTTAATTAATTGAGAAAATATCTAGTTTTGCCATTTTTTGGATACAAAAAATGTCGAAATGACACTTCTTAAATGTATAATAGGATATTTGTTCACAAGGAATGAAATTTTCATCTAAAAAAATTATTACGAAGAACATCGACATATTCTTTATATATCACTTAAAACATATAAGTGTTAAGGTGATATATAAAGAATAAGTCGATGTTCTTCGTAATAATTTTTTTAGATGAAAATTTCATTCCTTCTGAACAAATATCCTATTACACATTTAAGAAGTGTCATTTCGACATTTTTCGTATCCAAAAAATGGCAAAATTAGACATTTTCTCAATTAATTAAGCCTTCCGTCAGGAATCCGTGAGTAATTACCGACGGATTCCCGACGGCCTTTGGCATTTTATAGTTTGGGGTTTCATAATATTGTGGATAACTTCATTATATGATAATCTCTGTATATTAATGATTTAGAGGGACTATAACTATTAAAATATTTAAAATAATACCGATTACACAAAGCACTTATTGTGAAAGTAGATTTCCGCAATGTATGTCTTTAAATGTATAAGTGTTAAGGTGATATATAAAGAATATGTCGATGTTCTTCGTTATAATTTTTTAGATGAAAATTTCATTTCTTGTGAATAAATATCCTATTACACACTTAAGAAGTGTCATTTCGACATTTTTCGTATCCAAAAAATGACAAAATTAAGCATTTACTCAATGAAATTAGACGGACGTCGGAAATCCATCGGGAATTACCGACGGATTCCCGACGGACTTGCATGTGACTGTCGGTAATCCGTCGGGAATGCCCGACGGATTCCCGACGACCGTCTAATTTCATTTTGAAACCTCAAACTGTCGGGAATCCGTCGGAAAATACCGACGGATTCCTGACGGAGCCAGTTTCCGTCGGGAATTACTGACGGAATTCTGACGGATTCCCGATGCTGTCCAATAGTAACAAAAATCGTCAAGATGTTGTCGGATTTCTGTCGGTATTTCCCGACGGAAGAGATGTTGTCAGAATTTCGTCGGGTTTTGCTGACGAAATTCCGACGAAAACAAAATTACCATTTTCGTCAGGTAGCCGTCGGAATGTCGTCGGTATATTCTGACGGCCGCGCTCTCCGTCGGAATGCCCGTCGGAAATTGCCCTTCTTTCTTGTAGTGACAGCATAACCGGTATTCCCTTATGCTTTCTCATAGACAGTTATCACAGTCACCAGTAGAAAGATCTGGCGTGCATTGCATGAAAGCGTATATCTTACTGAAAGCTGTCAAGTCCGCAACTTCAGCTATTTAATGGTTATTACTAGAAGATGTTGTGTTTTTTTCCTGTGGAAGCTGCTGCATACATCATACGACCAATCAATCCTTTCCATATTGACGTGAACTCTGTTGGATTTGAGTTATAATTGCGGGATTTATTACCAAAAGGGGGCAGGCCAAGTCTCTACTAGAAGTCAGATTTAGCTGGGTATGAAAGCATAAGAATCATAAAATGTTTTTCTTTTTCATAAAATGTTTTTTCTGAATGATTTGCGTCATCGCATACCTTCTACACATTTGTAAGTTACAAACAACCATGCATTATAAAACCACAGACACGATCCAGTATACCCCACCCCTTTAACATTAAATCTTCAGTAATTACTAAAATGTAAATTCAAATGTTAATATATTTTTGATTGATAGTATTTTTGAAAAATAATATTTAATTTGTGATATTTTTAACAATTTTTCATTAAAAAATTGACTAAAATCTATTTACGTTTGCAATAACTACATTTACTTATCCAATATTATTTGAGATAAATAAATCTATATACAAAATCAGTGCGTTTTGTTATTATTATTTAACTGAAAATAAATTTAAGTTACATTAAAATTATAAAATGTAATAAAAAATGTTAACATAATACGTTTTGTGAAACAGAGGGAGTATTACTAATCGTATTTCCTTCCTCCCTTCTGCTCAGCTTCCTCCTTAAGCTACAACGTATAAGATACGACCCCAAAACACAGAATGAGAAACAACCATTTGATAAACAAAATATAATTTATGGATAAGACCATATAGGTGAACTAGTTATTACTGTTGGAGATAAGCTTCAATAGCTTGGAGCCTAAATTTCCAATAAACAAGTCGGTTTAGGAAAATAGGCATATTAACATTATCTATAGAATTAGGAGTTATCTAATACTATAGAAAATAGGAAATAGGAGATATCTATTTACTATATATATTGATGTCGAGTTGTGGCATTCAATAATCCAAAAAATCAGAGAGATCAAAGTGTTTAGTTTTGAGTTATTTTCTAAACATATCAATAAAGAGAGTTATTCTTTATACACGAGTTGTTTGTGTTCAAGCAGAGAACCGAGCTTACACACATCACGTTTTGGGTCCTTTTATTTGGTATCAGAGCACAAGGTTTTGATCGATCGTTTGTTAGTAAGAAAACCGAGTTATGGGAGATCTTACAACAACCACACGTCAAAAGGAGTTTGACAAAACGATTTCGATCCAGTGTCCTATGCTGACCTCTACAAATTACACCGTATGGTCAATGAGGATGAAAGTTCTGTTACGGATTCATAAGGTTTGGGAAGCTGTCCAACCTGGAACAGATGAATCGAACAAGAACGATATCGCAACAGCGTTGCTATTCCAATCCATTCCGGAGAATCTTATACTGCAAGTTGGCGAACAAGACTCACCGTTACAGATATGGGAGGCGATAAGCAAGCGATATCAAGGGGCTGAGCGTGTCAAGGAGGCACGACTACAAACCCTCATGTCAAAGTTTGAAAGAATTAAGATGAATTCTTCAGACACAATAGATAACTTTGCAGGAAAATTATCAAAGTTAGCTGCAAAGGCAGCATTCCTTGGAGAAACCATTGAAGAAAGCAAGCTCGTTAAGAAGTTTCTCAACAGCCTACCTAGAAGCAAATACATCCATACTATTGCCTCTCTCGAGCAAGTCCTCGATCTGAAGACGACAGGATTCGAAGACATCATAGGAAGACTCAAGGCCTATGAAGAACGTATTAAAGAGGAGGAATATCATGGAGAACCACAAGGAAAGTTGTTACTTGCAAGCTCAGAACAACATAGTTCTACAGGAGGCAGGGGATACAGAGGTCGTGGTAGAGGAGGCAGAGGACATAGAGGACGTGGTAGAGGAAGATACAACTCACAAGAACGTTCTGGAAATCATTCTTTCCAATCAAAAGATAAGAAAGAAAAACAACCTCTAATTTGCTTCCGATGTGATAAACCACGACTTTGGGCATCCACATGTCCAGAAAGATTACAAAAGTTGGAGGAGGCAAATAAAACAGAAACAGAAGTAGCTGATCCAGCCCTCTACATGCACGAAATTATATTCTTGAATGAAGAGAATGTCATTCCAAAGAATTATGTGATGGAATATGGTACCTTGACAATGGAGCAAGTAATCATATGACCGGAAACAAGCAATATTTCTCTGAGCTCAACGAGAATATTAAAGGCAAAGTTAAGTTCGGAGATGGATCATGCATTGAAATAGGAGGGAAAGGATCGATTTTATTTCAAAGCAAAGTGGACGAACAACAACTCGTCACAGATATCTACTACATTCCCGAGCTTAAGAGCAATATTCTGAGTCTGGGACAAGCTACAGAAGCTGGTTGCGATGTCAGAATGAGACAAGACTACTTGACTCTACATGATCCAAATGGAAGACTCTTGGTGAAAGTCATACGGTCGTCCAACAGACTCTACAAAATTGGTCTAAAGATTGGAAAACCAATATGCTTACACACAAGAATTGAAGATGGGACTTGGAAGTGGCACGCAAGGTTAGGACATATAAACTTCAAAACGTTGAAAGCTATGTCCAACCAGAAGATGGTCTACGGTTTACCAGAAATCAGAGAAGAGAAGAAGATGTGTGAATCGTGTTTGGTCGGCAAACAAACACGTCAAGTGTTTCCAAAGGCAACCATGTACCGAGCATCCAAACCACTCGAGCTTCTTCATGCAGACTTATGTGGTCCGATAACACCACCAACCATCGCTCATAACAAATACATATTTGTCATCATAGATGACTTCTCAAGATACATGTGGACGATCTTGATGAAAGAAAAGAGTGATGCGTTTGGTATGTTCAAGACGTTTAAAAGTCTGATAGAGAAGGATCTTGGGAAAGAAATCATTACTCTAAGAACCGACAGAGGAGGTGAATTCACTTCAAAAGAGTTCCATGAGTACTGTGACAAAAGTGGAATTAAGAGGCATCTCACAGCTCCTTACACACCGCAGCAGAACGGCGTCGTGGAAAGAAGAAATAGGACGTTGATGGAGATGACAAGAAGCACTCTCAAGGCGATGAAAGTACCAAACTACTTATGGGGAGAGGCAGTGCGTCATGCAACATACATGATTAACAGGGTGCCTACAAAAGCTCTTGTCAACATGACTCCATATGAGTGTCTTAGACAGAAGAAACCGAACCTTGAACACTTGAAGGTTTTCGGTTGTCTAGCTTACTCAAAGGTTGAAGCAGCAAACCTCAAAAAACTAGACGATAGATCACAACCATTAGTGCATCTTGGAATCGAGCCAGGATCCAAGGCCTACAGGTTGTACAACCCCTCAACTAGAAGAATCATTGTAAGCCGAGATGTAGTTTTCGATGAAAAGACTAGTTGGAATTGGAAGGGAGATGATGGAGGCGATCCAGGTATGTTTCAAATGACGTGGGGAGACGTTATTGATGAAGGTCATGGACCATATCACACTGGAAACCATCAAAACGAGAATAATGAAGACACTAATACGTCTGATTCTGTTCAACCTCATCACGAGCTAGAACAAGATCAAGAGGGAGTAGAAACCGAAGAAGTAGAAACTGAAGAAGTTGAATCTGTTCAACCTCAATTAAGACGATCAGACAGAGCACTAAAACGTCCTGATTACCTCAAGGACTACTTACTTCAAGCCTCAACGGAATGTGAGATTCTACTCTTATTGATCAACAATGAGCCAAGATGTTTCAGAGATGCAAAAGAACACAAGGAGTGGAGATTAGCGTGTAAAGAAGAAATTGACTCAATCAACAAGAACAAAACGTGGGTCTTAGTTGATAAACCAAGCGGGATAAAGGTTATTGGTCTCAAGTGGATTTTCAAGATAAAGAAGAATGCAGATGGTACTATCAACAAATACAAGTCGAGATTAGTGGCTAAAGGATACGTACAAGAATCTGGCATAGACTTTGATGAAGTCTTTGCACCAGTAACTCGTATAGAAACCATACGATTACTAAGTGCTTTGGCAGCATCAAACGGATGGGAAATTCATCACTTGGACGTCAAGACAGCTTTCTTACATGGTGTGTTAAAGGAAGATGTTTATGTTGAACAACCCGAAGGTTTTGAAGTCAAAGGCGAAGAACACAAAGTGTATAAGCTTACAAAGGCGTTGTATGGTTTAAGACAAGCTCCACGAGCTTGGAACACGAAATTGGATGAAGTCTTAAAAGGTCTGAACTTTCAAAGATGTGCAAAAGAATCAGCTGTGTATCGCAAGGAAGAGAAAGGAACGCTTCTCATCATTGCTATCTACGTTGACGATCTGTTCGTCACCGGCAATAGTTTCAATGCCATAAGTGATTTCAAAAAAGGAATGTCATCTAAGTTTGAGATGTCAGACCTTGGAAAGCTCACTTATTATCTGGGTATTGAAGTGTTTCAAGGAGAAACAGGAATTGAGCTTAAACAAGAAGGCTATGCAAGGAAGATTCTAAGCGAAGCAGGTTTGGAGAAGTGCAATCCGACTCAGATACCTATGGAATTTGGACTGAAAGTCTCAAAAGCTACAGAAGAAGCAGAGATAGATCCTACAAGCTATAGAAGGAATGTCGGATGTTTAAGGTACTTGTTACACACTCGTCCAGACTTAGCCTTTTCTGTTGGAGTCGCGAGTAGATATATGCAGAGCCCTCGCAAATCACATGGCGAAGTAATGAAGCAGATACTACGATATCTCAAGGGAACGGTCGCCTATGGTTTAAAGTTTAAGCGTGGAGGGTCAAAAGAAATCACTGGATACAGTGATAGCAGTCACAACATAGACCAAGACGATGGAAGAAGCACTACTGGTCATATGTTCTACTATGGATCCTCACCTATCACGTGGTGTTCACAGAAGCAGGACACAGTTGCATTGTCTACGTGTGAAGCCGAGTTTATGGCAGCAACGGAAGCAGCACGACAAGCGATATGGTTACGTGATCTGTTAAGCGAGATTACGAGCTTTGACACATCAAAAGTTCTCATCAAGATTGACAACATGTCTGCAATTGCACTCACCAAGAATCCGGTGTTTCATGGTAAGAGCAAGCATATTCATAAGCGTTATCATTTCATACGAGAATGCATCGACAGGGAGCTAGTCGAAGTGCAACATGTTCCGGGAGTGGAACAAAAGGCGGACATTTTAACTAAGGCTTTGGCGCGGATCAAGTTTACTGAGATGAGGAACTTGGTAGGAGTTCAAGATATGTCCAAGACCGAATTGAAGCTTAAGAGGGAGAATGTTGGAGATAAGCTTCAATAGCTTGGAGCCTAAGTTTCCAAAAAAACAAGTCGGTTTAGGAAAATAGGCATATTAACATTATCTATAGAATTAGGAGTTATCTAATACTATAGAAAATAGGAAATAGGAGATATCTATTTACTATATATATTGATGTCGAGTTGTGGCATTCAATAATCCAAAAAATCAGAGAGATCAAAGTGTTTAGTTTTGAGTTATTTTCTAAACATATCAATAAAGAGAGTTATTCTTTATACACGAGTTGTTTGTGTTCAAGCAGAGAACCGAGCTTACACACATCACGTTTTGGGTCCTTTTAATTACACTATGAGTCTGAGTTTAAGAATTTCAACCTGCTGATGAAGAAGATTTTTATGGATACGATAGCCCTAATAATCAAGATATACCAACAACATTTGTCAATGTTTCATCCATTTTTTTTTAATGTTCCAAAAAAAAAATTAAAGTTTGTCCAACACTCACTTTATCAGTTCCATAGATGTAGTCGCAATAAGTGAAAACTGAAGAAAAGTTGCCCTGGCTTTGACGTCCAACGTAGTGATGGTAATCATGATACTCAGCTCCGCAGTAAAATGGAATGCAGTTTGTGAATGTCCATGGGAATTCATATCTGCAAACAAAGAATTAAAAGAAAACATATTTTCCTCAGTATAAGTTGAAATGCAAAAACCTGTGTTTATGACTACGTTTAATAGTTATGTTAGCATTAAAAATGTCCATTTGAAAATGAAATTTCACGTTGTTTATCATCTTTTTCATTTGCATTTGCATTTATGATATGATTTTTTTTCTGTTTACCCGCTATGAATCTCTATCGCCTCGACTTGGCGTAAAGTTATCCATAACCAAAAAGTCATGATGTGGCCAGGTGCAATCACCAGTCCAAAAAACGTCGGAATCCCAAGAAGTAAGATCTCGGCCCAATGTGCATGTAGGAAGGCATATCCGATGGGAGATGAGTACTCGTGGTGGACTCTATGTATCTTCTCATAACCCCATTTGCAATGCAACCATCTATGGCTCCAGTAGAACATGTAATCTTCTATTAAGAAGTAAACCACTAATTGTGCTACAACCTCCATCAAAGATGGTAATGGCAATCCACTTCGTATCCCAACCATCTGTATATAATAACCCACAAATCTAATCATATCTTTAAGTACATTTCAAGAATGAGATTAAATTAAATAATTTGCAAACAAATATATATATTGCAATTCTAACACGTGAATATCTATTTTTTTACGTGGTAGATTATGAAAAAATGTTTGTATTTTTAACTATTACTAGATTTTATTAAGGTGATTTCCGTTAACAAATTTGGTCACATATTTTTTTAAAAGATTTGACGCTTTTCCATAGCTAAAGAAATAATTTTTAGAGAAATTCCCTAAGTTAATCCTAAAATTTGTTTTGTCACAAAAATAATTTTTAAAGAAAAAAATGACCAAAATAACTTTTATTAATGGGTTAACAAAATGACTAATATACATTTATACCTTGGGTTAACTAATCTAGACTTAGAGTTTAGAGTTATGGGATGAGATTTTGGGGGTGAGATTTAAAATTGAAAAAAAAAAATTAATTTTTGAAAATAAAAAAGGCTAGTTTGATCATTTTTGTTTTTGAAAGTTATTTTTATGACAAAAACTTCAAAAAGGGTTATTTGAGAGATTTGCCCTAATTTTTACTAAGATTGCATTTTCCTAATGTTTTTTCTAAAGAAATAAATTTAAATTTAAATTAATAAATTAAAATAAGATTTTTTTCTAACCAAAAATAATCTCCTTCAACGCAAGTCAAATTTTAGTTTTATATTAAAATTGATTGTTAAGAAAATAATAATAAACTCAAAAACAAGTTTATGTTGTGGTCATGAACATAATAAGAAGAGAATTTTAATTAACCTGGATGATAGGATAAGCAACAAGTTGCAATGTGCCGACCACAATAACGAACGACTTCATGACATCTTTAAAACATCGAAACATATCAGATAACGAGTATTTAACCTTCGGCTGAATTTTAAACTGATCGAACCAATCGATCAGTTCCACGAACACAAGAGGGAGAGGAGCGAGAGAAAAGACTAGGAACAGTACCAAAATGGTGTGGCAATATATATAAAAATCGGATTTGGTGGCTGAGTAATCAAACCAAACCGTCTCTAACCAAGTCAGGTTCCGTCCCAACGCCACCGACGCAGCTTCAACGGTGGGATAAGGGATCATATTTTGAGAGTTTGTGCCTGTGTTTGTTTGTTTGTTTCTTTTTATGTATATAGCAATGTTTTGGAGTTACACTAATGACGTTGGTTGTGTTTCTGAATGTATAAAAAGGATGGTTGAAGTAATGATTTAGATGACTTTAACGAGGGGTTTGATATCATCAACCAATCAAAAGCACTAACTTTTGTTTCAATTTTCGTAATTTGTGTCCTTACGTACCAGATTGTATCATCATACGTCTTATATCTCTAGCGAAATGGTTGCGTGACGTTGATGATATCAAACCCCTCGTTACGTCCCTATTTTCCATTTTCATCCTTTATATGTTAAGATTTATCACATGTTCAATTTTAAAATGTAACAAAAGATGTATTTTAGGAAAACTAATATTCTTTCTGTTTCCAAATGTTATGTATTTTAGATTTTTAAAACCTATTAATAAAATATATTAAATTTTAGTATCAATTTTTTTTTGCAATTTATTATTTCTCATAATTTTTAACCGATCAAAGTTAAATAAATAAAATTATTTTTTTGAAGTTTTCAATTTTACTATTATTATCTAGTAAAAATTATATTGAAAATAGTAAAAAATGCATTTTTGATTTTTTTTTAAACATGAATTAATTTTTAACGGAGTAAGTCCTTTGTAAGAAAATTTTGTAGTCAATTACATAGATGAGAAGATATATATTTTCAAAAAAAAAGTCACCACATTTTTCTGTATAGAATCTACTCTATTAATTTAGAGTCCTATTTGAAAATACCATGGCATAATTTTTTTGCACCTATCTACTCTATTAATTTAGAGTCCTATTTGAAAATACCATGGCATAATTTTTTTGCACCTATTAAAAATGTTGTGTCCAACAATAAAAACAGTTATGATACTATCATTATATTACACGATATTTTTTACAAATATGATGAGATCTACTTAAACTAAACCAACAACATATAAAATACTAGACCAACTAAACTAATGACTTATTATTAAATTACATTAGACCTACTAGACCTCATCAATACAAGACTCTCAATTATGAAAACAAAATTTTCAATATAGAATGAATCATCATCGATTTATAATATGTTGTTTATACTATGACTAATATTTTGTAGAGTCGTCATTTACCTCAAACATAGTTTACTATATGCAAATAGTTACATAATAGTTTATTATATTTCAAATAACATACTACCATGACTACTCTATTACGTTTCTACCAAATCTTACTCATAAAAGAACTCATAAAAAGAACCCATAAAAAGAACATAGTTTAATAGGTGCGAAAACTTACATATTATGTTAATTATGTTTATATTACATACTATCATGACTCTACTCGAATATTGTTCTACCAAATTTAATATAGATTTGAATTCAATAGCGTAAATCTATTAATATCAGAGTTCAGAAATATCATCTTTTATTTTAGGAATTCTTATTCTACAAGACTACAACAAACCTAAACATAAGTATTAGTCATAATCTATCTAATAGATAATTAATATCTACTATATTAAAACATAGTCTCATTTAAAATTACCATGACATATTTTAAATTGATCTTATTGAATAGGTTGTAACTTTATATAATTAAAGTTGTCATTTAAATTGTGAACCTACCTAAAATATCTCATCTAACTAAAATAATATTTGGAAACTGAAAAATAACCGCCTAAATCTAATATATTAATTTAGGGCCTTATTTTTTATCTACTGTTGATAAGTTATTGCTGGACCATTAATTAGACTCTTTAAGAGGACCATCTATCTTACTAACATAACATATAGAAAAACATTTATATCTAACTTCCTTAATTAAACGCGCATCTATTTCAACAAATACATTACATCTAACTTAATATTCTAAATTAACCATCCACCTCTCTTGCATACCTACGACATATCAATGTTATTAATCACAAATCAGAGCAACATACTTCTCTTCCTATAAATTTAAAAGGTTTCTCGAACCATTTAATATTCTATCCTTTAGGTTTTCATTGTCTTAACATAATTTGCATCTCACATTGAATCATAAGAATATTGAGATTCATGAATGATTTCGGGCTTTTGGAGTTTTGGGGTTGAATTATTTTCCTCTCTATTAAGAGCATATTCAAGCTCATTCTCTGTGTTAGCAGATGTAGAAGAAGATCTCTGTTTTAGTCTTTATAATCAATATTTTGTTTCTTTTTCGAGTCCAACTGTTTCAAACCAAAACAAAAAAAAAATAATTTGGTTAGTCGACTTCAATTCAATATATTCATATAAATAAATGAATCTTATCTTTTAAATTTGTAAATTTTGTTTTTGCTATATATCATAACAAACATGACATTTGTTTTTTAAGTATTTTAACATCCAATATTTTTTCGGTAACATCCAAATATTTAAAGAACTAACAATTTGTTATAAAAAATATCCTTTCGTTAAAGTTTGGAAATAAAAAAATATTATTTAGCTTCACCATAACCAATTAACCACCTTAGCAAATATCCTCAACAAACAAAATCTTCAAATATATAGAGTAAAGATACGTGCTTTAGTTCATAATGATATCGATTTACTTAACAAAAAGAAACTATTTACAATAATCATAATTTCAAAAACGGATACCCTACAATCATTGGAACCTAAACACTATATATACTCTAACAATGTGAACTCTAGGGACACATTGAATGATGAAAAAATAAAAACCACACATTAAATCTTAGTTTTTTCTTCTTCTTTTTTTCATGGCTCCTCCCAGAGATTTTACCGTACTCAAAGATCTAAAGCCATTCAAATTAGGGTAAAGAATCCAAATAAAAAGAGTTCATTCATGGAAGCAAAAAACTAAGTTTGGTTGAAAGTCACTATAAATTATTTTAGCCAAGGAGATGGTCAGAATAACCTATTACTATCGAATTTTCGAATTTAGTTTTTTCTCCCAGTATTATTAATGACACAAACTCAAACAACCAAACATCTAATCTAATATTTTGAAGTTCACAATAATTTTATTTATAATTTTTAAATTAATATAAAAGATAAACATAATCCGAGTTTTAACGCGGGTCAAAATCTAGTTAATTATTATTTAACGGAAGGAAATTTACTTTTCAGCAAATGATTTCAATAGCTTAAACATTTTTATTGTTTCTAGAAAGTACTCTATAATAATAATAATAACATAGATTTATATTTTTTAAATAATACATAAGAGAGAGAAAATTCTTAAAATGTCATTAACTATTTTTTAAAAATATATTTTATATTTTATATTTTATATTTTAATTTAGTAATTGATGTTTAAATTTAGTATTTACGACATAATTTAAGATTTGAAATAATTTTGAGAACTTATTTATTATATGCGATTTTGTCATAATTTTTGTCCATGTTTTTAATATTTACATGACGAAAAAATTTGGGATCAGTGAATAGTACACGCCTTAAATTCTTAATGAGACAAGTTCGTTGATAAAATGAGCGGACATATTTACAGAGGACTCAAAGCAGACTCCTCCACTGCATTTTTTTTCTCTAAGATAATATAACAAAAAATCAAGGGAAATTGGGTTATATGACGTTAAAAAAAACCATAATTCACAAAATAGCTAATTAACCTAACTTTTCGATACACACATTCCATTTTATGTAATAATGCTATTTTGCCCCTAAAGACATTCGGTGCAATCTGAAGAAAAAAAATTAAAAATTCAAAATTATTAACTGTCTAAAGTTAGACGTGGCGTAACTAGATTCATACCATATCTTTTAATTTTCTTTAGCAACATTTGAGAAAGTAAAAGATCTTTGACGATTTGCTCCACCTCTTCGAACCCACCGTTTTGTTGTGCATCGTCGCCACCACCGTTTTCACCTTCTGGAAGTGAGTTGCAAAGGGGATATCGTCTTCGCTTCTAAAATCGATTTCGAGAAGACATCGTTACAGTCCAATCAGCGAGAAGGAGCAATCCGAGCCTTTTCCCCGTCACATCAGCGATTTGTCTGATATATGTTGCAATAGTGTAAGTTATCGGTTGTGTGTCTTTGATTCTAGTCTTGCGATGATCTTTTCTCTTATTTGGGATATAGTTGTCCTAGTCAAATCTAAATTGTTAAATTCAATCCATCGTTTCCGTTACATGTTGGATCTGGTAGGCTGAGGTCAACGAATTGATTTAGGGTTGAACTTTTCCTGGTTGGTCGTTCTCATATGTTTACTGCAAAGTCTGGGTTAATTATGTTTGGAATATAAAGGAACACATTAGGGGTTGAACTATATTGTATGACTATGCTATATGAAATTGAATAGCTTAAGAATCATGCTATGAAAAAATGGAATAGATTAAACTGTTTAGTATTGCAGCACCATTCCGTTTTACTATTTTTTATGAAGTAGCATAGCAAAACTTATATAGAATTTCAATTTCATTCCATGTAATTATTTGTTCTATGCTATATTTATGAATACTATACTATATAAACTGCTTCACATATTATTTGCCTATTTCGTATGCAGACATTTTCGTAGAACTTGTAACATAACCTTCTATGTAATTTTTATTTTGTTCGTCAGGTTTATTATGGATGAATTGGGCTTTCCAAGTAAATTGTTTGAAACAGGCTTTGAACCAACTGGAAAAAAGAGTTAATATTTATTTCTACCTCTGTTGTTTAGCTTAACAACTATTTCAATCTTGTTTAATTGAGGTGATCAAGGGTGCATTAGAGGATGGAGACTTGGGGATGTTGAATGCGCCACAAGTTGGGAAAGTATTGCAGATGGGGTCCTATACATTCTCAGTGATGTTTGTTCACTACATTTTCTCTGTTTGTTCTGTAAACTACACATTTTCGTGTTTCTATTCTATCTCACATAGGTAGATTAAAAATGCATCTTATTTGCATTCATGTTCTATATTGTACAATTTGATATAATATTCTTTAGCTTTCTAATTCATACTAGTATTTACTAGTTTCATATTTTGATATTTGGGTTAGGGTTTATATTTCCGTGTAGGGTTTAGTGATTAGTGGATAGAGCTTAGTTGATGGAAAATTGGGGTTGACATTGGAGACAACATTACCTACTCCATGCAATCATATAATTTCAAAATTTGAAAAATACGTGAGATGTTCTTAAGATTACAACTACATTTTCTTTGTTTCTATTCTGATTGCCCCAAATAGAATAGAAAATATTTTGTTATATGTTCATTAACTTGTTTATATGTTCATTAACTTGTACATATTCTGTTACGTACAAGTTGACCTATATTTCATGTTTTATACTATTTTGTTATATAGAATAGCAATGACTATAACTTTCGATTTTTCACATACGTTAACATATGTTATGTAAATGGTATACTGTTTTTACTTTAAAACGTTTATTACTATTATAAATTATATGTGGTAACTACATCTTCGCGATGTATTTCATTATGTGATTGTTAATACGCCACACACAAGTCTACGTCACCTACTTTATCAATTGCAACTGGAAACCTGCTAAGACAAGGGGCATAACCGGATGGAAAGTGACCAAAATGTCTGACATTGCATTATGTCAAAATCAGTGTCATTCACCTAATTTGTCTTCGAAATATGGCTATTACGCAAATAAGCCCAAAAATCAAACTGTATGTGTCTCTCCAATCATTTCTAGTGTTGAACTCGTCACACCGATAACAATGATCCTCCCAAACCATAAGACTGAATTTAAATTAGGAAGATTTTTGGAAGTCTTTTTGAAAGGCTTCTACCATATAATGTATTTGTTTAGTTGTAGATTCTTTTGTAATTTGAAACTTAGTGAAAAGAGTTTGATAAATATGTTCATGTCAACAATATTATCTTGTCAAAAGTATTTGATATTATTAAAACTATTGATAAAAATTTAATAGCAAATCATAATAATACGGAAATTTAGTCAAATTTACTAAATTTATAAATGAGAAAAATTCTCAAGAATATTTAGTCAAATTCACAAAAGATCAAACATTGTATAAATTCAAACATATAAGAGCATAATTAACCCTAAGAAACCTTTTAAGTTTTTAGGTTCTTTTTTTTTCAAGTGAACCAATCGCGAGTCGACACGTGTCAGTAGGGCCCGTGAACAGTGTAAGAAACTCTTAAAAACTGGTTCTTACACTGTTTTATAGTTTATAGTTTTTGTAACCGATCCTTACACTGTTCATGGGCTCCACGCCTTAAGAAACCCACTTAAGGATCCCCCTTAATCATGGCCTAACACTTTCACTATAAGTCTTCTGGAAAGTCTTCTAGAAGTCTTCCGAAAAGTCTTCTCGGAAGACTTCTCAGAAAATTTCTTAGAAGACTTTTGAGAAGAATTTGCAAAAGATTTCTCAAAATACTTCTTACAAAAATTAAATATTAAGCAGAAAATTTTAAGCGAGAAATTAAAATATAAATGAGAAACTTAAATTTTAAATGAAAATTAAAATTTTAAATCTAATGAAATTTAAAAAAAGTATATCT
Source organism: Moricandia arvensis (assembly GCA_905132765.1). Classification (NCBI taxonomy): domain Eukaryota; kingdom Viridiplantae; phylum Streptophyta; class Magnoliopsida; order Brassicales; family Brassicaceae; genus Moricandia; species Moricandia arvensis. The sequence continues at coordinate 45,477 of CAJHQP010003744.1, read as the reverse complement.
TATGATCTAAGAAGACATATTAAGCCGCAAGACTTGATATTCTTGAAATTACTTAACATTTTTGAAAATTACAAAAAAACATATCTTGAAGTTGAAAATATAAGTTTTACAAAAACTAATGTCGAGGAAGTCTTCTTCCATTATTTAGAAACATTATAAACATGAATGTTGGTAACCTCACAATTATTACTAGTTAAGTTATGAATTGCATTCAACAGTCTTAATATTGACTAATATACATGAAAATTTATTAAAGATCGAAAGTTTATTAAACATTGACCTAGAAGATTTCCACGAAAGTCCACCTGGATAAGACTTCTAAGAAGTCTTCCCGGAGAAGAATTCTAGGAAGTCTACCATTTAGGTCATTTTTACAATTGCAAATTTACAAAGGAAGACTTCCAAGAAAGTCTACTTTCAAAAGACTTCTCTCGAAGTCTTCCTTTGTAAATATTGACTTACTTTTGTTTTTGAAAATTTTCTAAAATACTAGAGAAGACTTTTTGGAAGTCTTCTCGGATAAACATGTTAGTTTTGTAATTGACTAAATTGTGTAAGAAATTTGACTTTCTATAGAAGCTTACCGGGAAGTCTTCCGGCGGAAGACTCCCAGAAACTCTTCTCAATTATGACATTTAGTCTTCTCACACGGTGAAAATCTGCGTATGTTACTTTTGCAGTTGACCATATTTGACTTTTCAGAGCAGACTTCCATTGAAGTCTTCTACCAGAAGACTTTCACATAAATCTTTTATCATAACCAAATATTTGACCAGAATCATGGAATAAAAATTTGAAAGACTTTTCTGGAAGTTTTCTAATTAAAATTAAATGATTAAATTTTAATTGTCAATTGCCAAACTAACCTATACGGACTTCCACTGACAGTGATACGGATTTTCGAGAAGTCTTTAGACATGCAAGTCTTCTATAGAAAGTTAAATTTATGACATAATTCAGTCAATTATAAAACTAACATGTTTATCCAAAAAAAATTTCAATCTATTGTTGTTTTTTAACAAAGAAAAGTTGGAAAATTTTCATAGAAGTCTTCTCCAAAAACACACAAAGATTCAATTGCAAAACTAACATATGCATTGACAAGAAGACTTCCATAAAAGTCTTGTCCACGAAACAGATCTGAAAAAATTCAAAAATCATTTTTAGATCCAATGAAGTTTATGTTTAGCTTCTCTAATCACACATCACTTTTCAATGAAAGTTACCCACTCGTTCGTGACCAAGAATCGTGAACTTGAGTAACTTTAATAACCTTATAAGTTTTGAAATAAAAAATTGGGATTTTGCGATGAAATAAGAGAGGAAATGAAAGGGAAATTGTTTGTGTGTAAAAATAAGAATATGAAGATGTAAATGTTGATTTTATGTGCATTTAGAACTTGAAACTGATTGTTCATGGTGGTTGGTGTATTGATGATAATGACAATGTTGTAAATAAAAAAATGAAGATGATGAAGTAAAACAAGCATTCTAAAAAAAATGATATTTTCGTGAATAAACTAAATTTTAAAGGTGATAAAATAAACGAAAGTTCAGAAAAATCATATGTTAATTTTGTTTTGAGTCATTTATGCAAAAACCTTAAATTTTTTGGGGTTAAAGGGTCAGGTAATTACTTATCAGTTTATGTAATTGTTTTTTAAACTATTGTTTGATGTCTTTTTAATTTTTAATTATCTAACATTATCTGTATATTATTTGAAAATACATGTTTCCAATAATAATCTTACATATCCGAATTGTTCATTCTTGACCATATTTGTAATTGCGTGATTTATTACCCAAAATGGACAGACCAAGTTTCTCTTCATAAGGATAGAAGTAGAAGTCAGATTTAGCCAGGCATGAACACATGAAAGCATAAAAATCATAAAATGATTTGTTTTTCTTTGAATGATTTGTGCTATCGCATACCTGCTACATAGTTGTAAGTTACAAACAACCATGCATTATTAAACCACAACAACCAATCCAGCATACATTATGTAACGGGGGAATTCTAAATTATCAATGGTTTCAGAATTTCAACTCTATATAACATTTTTATAATTATATATTACTAATCGTATTTCCTTCCTCCTTTCTGCTCAGCTTCCTCCTTAAGCTACAACGTACAAGATAGGAAGCCAAAACACAGAATTGAATGAGAAACAACCATTTGATAAACAAAATAAATTATATGGATAACTAAGACAACATAGGCGAACTAATTATTACACTATGAGTCTTAAGTATAAGAATATTAACCTGCTGATGAATAAGCTTTTTATGGATTCGATAGCCCTAATAATCGAGATATACCAAAAACATTTGTCAATGTTTCATCCATCCATATAATAAATTAAGGAACAAGAAATTTGATTGAACTGAAGTTTGTCCAACACTCACTTTATCAGTTCCATAGATGTAGTCGCAATAAGTGAAAACAGAAGAAAAGTTACTCTGGCTTTGACGTCCAACGTAGTGATGGTAATCATGATACTCAGCTCCACAATAGAATGGAATGCATTTTGTCAATGTCCATGGAAAGTCATATCTGCAAACAAATTAAGAAGAAAACATATTTTCCTCAATATAAGTTGAAATGCAAATTGAATACTTGTGTTTATGACTTCATTTAATAGTTCTGTTTACCCGCTATGAATCTCTATGGCCTCGACTTGGCGTAAAGTTATCCATAACCAAAAAGTGATGATGTGGCCAGGTGCAATCGCCGGTCCAAGAAACGTCGGAGTCCCAAGAATTAAGATCTCGGCCCAATGTGCATATGGGGAGGCATATCCGATGGGAGAGTGTACTCGTGGTGGACTCTATGTATCTTCTCATAACCCCATTTGCAATGCAACCATCTATGGATCCAGTAGCCCGTGTAATCTTCTATTAAGAAGTAAACCACTAGTTGTGCTACAATCTCCATCAAAGATGGTAATGGCAATCCACTTCGTATCCCAACCATCTGTTTTAAGTATTGTGTATTAGAAACATAAAACAAATTTTAAATATTTCAGTTCTAATTTTGAAAATGGGGTTACATATACAAATACAAAGACTTATGAACTACATGTACATCTATAGTTATATATATTATTATATATATTGTAATACAACAAAGAAAAAACGAAGAAAGATTTCAAATGCGAGATCTAAAAAATATGTCTTTCCGTAGCCTAATATGAAATGTTATTACTCCATCTCAATGTTAAACATATCAAATCAAATTAAAATCAATGGATTAAATAAAAATTAAATAATGAAATATATTTGTACACAAATTAAATATAAATATGTAAATTATGTATATAAATTTTAATATTTGTGAATAATAATTTTGTAAGCAAAAAAAAATCTCCTTCAACGAAAATCAAATTCTAGTTTTACATTAAAATTGTAGATTTGTTTTTAAATAATAATAAACTCAAACACAGATACAAAAACAAGTTTATGTGGTCATGATCATAAGAAGAGAATTTTAATTAACCTGGATCGAAGGATAAGAAACGAGTTGCAATGTACCGACCACAATAACGAACAACTTCATGACATCTTTATAACATCGGAACATATCAGATAACGAGTACTTAACTTTCGGCTGAATTTTAAACTGATCGAACCAACCAATCAGTTCCACGAACACAAGAGGGAGAGGAGCGAGAGAAAAGACTATGAACAGTAACAAAAGGGTGTGGCAATAAACATAAAAATCGGATTTGGTGGCTGAGTAATCAAACCAAACCGACTCTAACCAGGTCAGGTTCCGTCCTAACGCCACAGACGCAACTTCAACGGTAGGATAAGGGATCATATTTTGAGAGTTTGTGCCTGTGTTTATTTATTTATTTCTTTTTATGCATATAGCAATGTTTTGGAGTTACACTAATGACGTTGCTTGTGTTTCTGAATGTATAAAAAGGATGGTTGAAGTAATGATTAGATGACTTTAACGAGGGGTTTGTTTTCATCAACCAATCAAAAGCACTAACTTTTGTTTCAATTTTCGTAATTTGTTTCCTTACGTACCAGATTGTATCATCTTCTTTCTGTTCTAAGTACAACACATCATACGTCTTATATCTCTTGCGAAATGGCTACGTCCATATTCTCCATTTTTCATCCTTTATATGTTTTTTTTTTTTGCTAAAGGACTTTTATATGTTAAGATTTATCACATGTTCGATTCTAAAGTTTAATTGTAATCAGTTATATTTTCTCTGTTTCTTAAAAAAGTATCACTTAACTTATAATTTCAATGCAAATTATACTTATTTTTAATTTAATATTAATTGTAAGGTTATTTACCTCCGACTGGTATAACATGCTTTGATAGAGTTATATGCGCGCGCACACACACACAAAAGTTTCGACTCTCGACCACGCAAACAAAAATACCAGCCACGTTACCGTTGCGTCCATTGTTATTTCAAGCACAAGAAAGCGGTAATTGACCCTAACAGCCACTCGTCTCATTCTCGAATATTATTTTAAAGAAACTAACAAGTTTTCACCTTTGAATGTGTCTACGTAAATTGTAGCACAGTTTTAACAAAATACTTAGAAATATCATCAGTAATGGTTCTTAGTAAAAAAGTTTATGGAAGATTGTTGAGCCGAGTTTTAGCAAATTGTGCGTTTATTTCGGCATTTTCGTAAAACTATGTTTCTGTAATCCGAAATCAGATGAAGTAATAAAAAATCAAAGAAGGATGATAAGATAATGAAATCAGATGGAAGTAATAAAACGATAATGTTTGGCGACGATGAGCTGAACAAATGGCGTCCAATGCGCTAAAGCGTAGCTTAGCTTTATTTATGGGTTACAACAGAGAGTAGCTTAGGTTGAAAAATAACGAACTGATTCACGTAAAACTATAGAAAGAAACGGCGTCCAATGCGCTACAGCGTAGTGTAGCTTTATTTATGCATTATAACATAACATAGAGTAACTTAGGTTGAAAACTAACCAGTTGATTCCCGTAAAATTATAAGAGCCTTGCGTTCTACTCCCTCCGTTTCAGTTTATTTGTCGTTGTTGAGAAAAAAAAATCGTTTTAAAATAAATGTCGTTTTATAATTTCAATGCAGAATTTATTAACTTTATATGTTATTTTATTTTTCTATTGGTTGAAATGTGATTAGCTGTATAGGTAATTGTGTTTTTATCTAGAAAATATGTAAAATTAAATGTTTTCTTAATCTGTGTGCACAAACCTAAAACGACAAGTAATCTAAAACGGAGGTAGTACAAAATAAGCAGACGGGCTGGGCTCCACACTAAAATACGATGTACATTGAAGCACGACTTAGGGTATGGTAAATCCAGCAAATGCATACAAGGTACATGAATATTCAGTCAACAACCAAACTAATAAAACACTCTTAGAAGTATTATTCAGACTCGCACACAGCCAATATATATTTTCAACGAGGCTCTAATTCAGTAATGGTCATGTCACTAACAGATCTTTCAGTAGATTGACTTAATTCAAATCTTTCTGATGCCCGGTCCAGTTTGTGCCAGACTCGACGGAAAAAACTAGGTAGGTGTGGCTTTGGTAAAGTGATTGTGTTACTAGTGAGCATCAAGATTATGGTTGATAACATTGGACAGTCTTCTAGGTTGTCTTGAACACATAAAAGTGCAATGTGGATGCATCTAGTGACTTCATTTCTCTGATAATTCCTTCCAATAACCGGATCCACCAGCTCTAATGGTGACCGGTTTCTCCAAAGTCTCCAAGCCTAATAGAATGAAACAATGATGAACTCTTTTGTCATATGTTTATAGATGTTAAATGGTTGACAGTTGAGGTCTTTATGCTCACATTGGTGACCAGGTTTCCAGCAGTACTAGTTTCATCCATCTGGTAGACAACACTATTTTTCTTACCGCTTATGATCTCAAGAACTAAGACTCCAAAGCTGTAAACGTCAGATTTCAAGGAGTATTGGCCATGCATTGCATACTCAGGAGACATGTAAGCACTGGAAAATATTTACAACTCGTGTTAATGTTAATATGCCATAGAAACAAGATCAATGAACTTAATGTGTTTTCAGCTATTTTGAGCGAAAAATACAAGGTTCCAGCAACTCTGTTGGTATCGCCTCGAGTTTGATCTGTTCCAAAGATCGTTGAAAATCCAAAATCTAAAAAATTTGGGTCCGTATTAGCATCTAAGAGAACGTTGCTAACTTTTAGGTCACGGTGTATGATTGTGAGTTGTGAATCTTGATGAAGATAAAGGATTCCTCGAGCAATTTCGTCGATGATCTTGTATCACCGAATCCAATCTAGCTGACTTTTGTTTTCAGTGTCTGCTCATGTCCATGACCGATCAATCAATTTAAAAGTTGGAAAAAAAATAATCCTTGGAATAAGAAAAGATATTGAAGGGAACCATCATACCAAAAATGAAATGGTTAAGGCTTTTGTTGGGGACAAACTCATAGATCAGAATCTTTTCCTTTCCTTCCACACAGAATCCAAGAAGCCTAACCAAATTCATGTGTTGAAGTTTTGACACAAGAACAACCTCGTTCTTGAACTCTCTTGTCCCTTGTCCTGACGTCTTCGACAATCGCTTCATAGCCACTTCAGTTCCACTTGAAAGCCTGCCCTATCCCTCATATATTATTTGAAGAGCATTTTTAATAAAAAACCTTGCATTCATGTGTAATTAACAAAACTGTCGTTACTTACTTGGCAGTCTTATAAGCATTCTCAACCTTTTTATAAAAATAGACATAATTTACTAAAGTATTTACAATTCAATGTCATTGGACCTATGTTTTTAATTATGTTGTTTGCACCGTGTTATCAATAACTCATTTATAAAATCGAACCTTCAGATTATCATTTAAATATTGAAATACAAAATATACGTGAACAATGAAAAATCATTTATATTTATTATAAAAATTAGTAAAAATATATAATATATTTATTTTAAAATAATATATATATATGTGTGTGTTTTTTATTGAATATATTTGTAATGCACATTAATTTATAAAATAAAATATAGAAAATTAATTTATTTATTTCATAATAGCATACAATTATGTATAAATCCAGAATAAATTTAATATTTTAAAAATTAATTTTAAATTAATTTTTAGTTTTAAATATATTTAATTTTATTTTTAAAATATTAAATTGGAAATGTAAATGAATACATAAAGGTTCATGGTTTCATTAAGTTAAATTTTGAATGATTGTCAATCTAAGAATATATTATGAAGTATTGTTAGCAATAATTTATAAGAAAATATACTCACGAGATCATCATTTTCCATTTTTAAGAATCCAACTACACAAACATTGCGAACTTATATTTAAATTTCCTGACTTATAGACAAATTAGTTGCGTTCAGTATTTTGTTAAGGAAATATGGTATAACTCGAAAAGCTTTCTTATTTTCAAACAAAGATACGAAAATATCATTGATTGACATAGCATTAATATCATATTTATATTATTAAAATGATTATCTCTTTTAACCAATTTCACTCCGCGCAAGGCGCGGATTACCACCTAGTATACCATTAAATGAAAAGAAAAACATAGCTTCTTAGTTCATAACCTATAGTAACTTGGAGAAATGGAAAACATAGACCTCCTTGCCTTGTAAACCTCGCCAAATCCACCTTCACCGAACTTATTACTCCTCGATAAATTGTTTGTTGCAGCTTCAATTGTCTTAAAATCGTATTGTGAAGACCGTATAGCTGAAATATCACTATCAGCTGCAAAGGAAGTGTTTATAAGTTATGTTTCATGTTACATTCTATTGGCTAAGGAAACAACAAGAGCTAAACACAAGAAACTGACACTCAATCTCAGTTCTGTTGAATGATTTTCTCCTCCGCCAAAGAAAAGTTCCTACAACAAGCAGTATCAAGACAATAACATTTGGAATGGTGATCGCCGCGACAATTCCAACTGAGATTCCTTTTCTATCTTCTAATAACACAAAGAACAACAACAATGTGATATATTTCGTTTCTTCGTATAAGCATCCTCTTTTCAATTGGAAAACTCACCATTGTCAGTTGTACTGGCCTGATCATTGGGTGGCGGCCTAGCAAGTGGTGGCACAACCACAGGAGGAGGAAGGGGAGGAGATGCCACTGTAATATTATCAAAAGCCTTAAAGTATGGATACAATTCCCATCTGAAAAAGGCAGCTTGGCCGAATAACAAGGACTCCTTGCTTCTGACCACAGAGTGACCAGAATCACCAGGGGAAATATCTGGCAAGCATTGCATCAAAGCGTATATCTTACTGAAAGTTGTCAAGGCTGCAACATCAGCTATGTAATGGTTATTACTAGAAGTTGTTGAGCTTTTTGCTGTTGAGGCTGAATGTGTTGGAGTAGCGCACAAGGCAAAGTATGGGATCACCTGGCCATGAATACGCTTCTGCTTGGTTAGGACAACTTTGTATCAAACCATCAGAACCGACCTTGATACAATTAGAACAGTCCTCTGAAGTTGATGCACATCCCCACTGCGTAGACCCGGTTAGGTACTTGGCCGATGGAACCGCTGAAGAAGAAACCTTCTTGAGCTGTGACGTTGGAAGGTAGAGAAGAGAGTATTAGACGGCGATTTACATCGTAAGTACCGTTGAGCCTGAAGTACCCTCTGTTCATACATTGTGCTGAAACAGAATCAACAACAAACCTTATGAAGGCAAATCAGAGGACTGAAAGTGAAAACAAACTCCTCTGCTTCATTTTTTTCTTTAAAATGATATAGCAAAAGCAAAATATTTGTCTTTAAGTATTCACGCATCTTCTGTCCGTTTCTTACCAGTCAACAAAGAAAAAAAAGAGGCTGTTCGTGTTGAACTCGTCAAACTGATAACAATAATACTCCCAAACCATCAACTAGGGTCACAAACACGATGAGTCAAAATGTCAAAGTCATTAATAGTGTTGAACCCTTTTAGAAATCATGGAAGAAAAACAGATGGAAAAGTTTAAGTGGACAAAATATTAGTAAAATATTTTTTTAGTTCCAAAAATTTTAGATATCAAAACTTTTACTTTGAGAGTAAGGTAAATATTGTTAGTCTAATATCTAATATTAGTAAAAAGTAAAGTAAATAAATAAACTTAAAAATGATATTCGTTATGATCCGGTATATAGTTATATAAAATTTTGTATAACTACTTTTAATCTTTGCAAGTTTTACAGCATTTTTATTTAAGAAATTAAACACTTAATTACTAAAAATATTTATTTTTTTAAAAATTTTGCAATGAAATATTGTTGTTCTATACTAAAATTTTATTATGTTATTTTTATGGAGCAAATCAGATATCCAGTTAAAAACATAGATTTTGTCGGATATATATATATATATTGATAGACCAATTACAAATCATAAAAATGTTGTTTCCGATAAGATTGAACAAATCACAAATTCTTTCAAAATTTCGTATATTCAATCTGCACTTTGCAAATATTTTTTCAATTAAATCCAAGCCTAACACATTCATGTGTCCTAGGGCTTGGTCTGAGCCGTAGCTCTATATATTTTGTTGTATAATTAATATTGTAGATTTTTTGATGTAGTTGTAAATATTTTTGATGTAAGATTTCGGTTAGGGATTTGAAAATAGTTAATTATTCACTGGTTGATTTTCTAAAGCCAAAATATAAATATTTTAGATATTTTGATTTCTAAAACCAAAAAAAATGTAGTTTTAAAAAAATATTTATAAACATAACTGGAAGAGATTTCAACTCAAGTGCCTAATATCTCTCAAAAAAGTCCCCGTCTTCCCAAGCTTCTTCCTCACTTTAGATCTGATTTCGACTGACGTTGTGGGCTTTCATAGCCATGGCGTCGGTCGGATCTCTCTCTATTTTAGTTTGTTTCATTTTGTTTGTAAGAATTTCTATAGCTTAGCTTTATCTCTTCAGTTTTCAGATCTAAATCTAGAGTCTTGCGCCTAATCCTTTTCTGCCGCTGGTTTCATGGGGCTTCTTCCTGTTTCCGGTTCATCCAACCTTTGGGTTGTCTTTGCGCTTCAATCATCTGATTTATAGGTTTGCAGGTGGGTGTTTTGGAGGTGTGCTCTTCCTTGGTTTTGTTGTAACGGATCAGTCTCTACGTGACTGTGGTAATCCTTGCTGGTAGCTTTGATTTTCCGGCTCAAAATCATTGGTTTCAGAGCTGTGGTTTCCTTTGGCTCTGTGTTGTGGGTGGTCGCTAGGTCAAAACAGGTTCTCTTCCTCGCCTCCCTAGGTTTATCCATACGGACTGCTCGTGGCTTCTCTCTTTTGATGGAGCAATATAATGAGTTCCGGGCTTCAACCTCAATAAAGTTCGACTTTGGTGCTTCTATCCTTCTCCCCCTCCTCTGCTTCATACCTGCTCCTGTTCCTATGATGTTTTATTGCTCTTGATTTAAGATCTGTTTTCGGTTTGAGTTAAGGTAGCTTTAGTTGTTTTAATTTCACTAGAGATTGATTCTTAATCTGCTAGCTTTTGGCTCCAAGGACGGTTCGTTGTCCGTTGGCCGCTGTCTCCGAGTGTTTCTATGTGAATTCGTCGGCGTTAGATGTTTCAAGTCTTGTATTATACCTTTGAATACCTCCTATGTATGGTTGTTTCTATTTTAATGAAAATTCAGTGAGGAAAAAAAAAACTGGAAGAGATTTGTAATTTAGATTAAAAAAATTAGCTGTAAAATCGACTACACTTCTAAAACATTTACCAATCATCACCCTAAGTTCCTAGCAAAAAAAAAAGTCCAAAAACCTTCCTGATCATTGGGGGAAAAACACGCATGACTAATCTCTAAAACAATGAATCTTAACGAGAATTTTTACTTCTTTTGCTCGAACATTCTCAGTCTTTTTATTACACTGTAAAATAGGTGTTCTTCTTGTCTCTGCACATCAACACCAACAACAACAACAGTGCTCGAACGAAGGATCTTTCGGACCAAACAGCATTTTAAAAATCTACAGCACTTTCAGATGGACTATTTTATGTAATCCAAAATCAAAGCCAGTCATATAAAACATTGGAACCAAAGACAAAGAAACAATAGGAGAGATAGATGGATGATTTCAGAACTTACAACAGAGAGTGCATAGCTTTATTTATGTGCTACAAAAGTAAGTAGTTTAGACTAAAAAACTAACCAATTGATTCCTGTAAAAACTCAAAAGGAAACGCCCACCGTGGGGTTCGAACCCACGACCACAAGGTTAAGAGCCTTGCGCTCTACCAACTGAGCTAGACGGGCTTTTGATTGTTGTTTCATGTAAAGTATTATAGTTCGTGGTTAATAAATCAATCTTACTACTCCCAAACAATATCACAAATCACCATGGCTTTACCAGTGATTTTTCTAAAAAGGTTCTATATGATTTCAGAACTGAGACTGAGTAATGGTATCCTAAATTTCACTAAAGAAGGAATTGAAATTTTGATTAAAAATTTTTCTCTAACATTGATTTAGCTCACTTAAGATAAAATAAAGCTAATACATTAAGGATTAAAATGATTAGTTAAACCTGGTTTTAGTTACAGAAATAATCAAATTGCTTTTTAGAAGACCTTCACATCCTGTAAAGCATATATATATATATATATGTAACCTTGATCAACAATTATCCCCACTCACTAATTTATATTTTCAATTCATATTGTATATTAATCACAATTCATATCACTTTCACACAAAACGTTACATATATAGTTTTACCAAAAAGAAGTTACATAGACAGTAGTATTGGATAAATATGGTAACCTTTTTAACAGAATTTCCAGATATGATAGCTTCAGGTATTGATCTGCGCGTGTGCCCATTAGCTTCTGATGTAACAATGGATACGTCAATCATCGATTTAGAGTAAAAAAATTATAGAGAGCATCAGATGGTGAAGAGACTGATGGGCTCACTTTCGTGTGGATATAATAGAGAGCAAAGGAATATCATAAGGAGCAAGAGGAGTCCCAAGAATCTAGAATGACGAACCGATATCGTATTCAACTAGTTGACTTTTTTTTGTTCAAATAAGCTTGCGCTTTCTACCATTTTTAAGGCCCAGTTAATATTTTATTTACAAGTATGTGATATACTTTACCAGACCTCCTCTATTTTAACCCGTTACGGGTGTCAGTGGCAGAAAAAAAAGAGTGTGAGTGGTAACTGGTAACTAAATTTGAAATGATATGTCAAAAAATTTCAAATAGTTAACGGATTCATAGACTTTTAAAATATGAGATTCTTACTAAAACTAAGAATTATTGGTTTGATGATTGTTTAATGACATATAAAATCTTTTGTTATTCAAAAAGTTTATTTTTAGGGATTTTATAATTCTATCAAAATGTATTATTATGGTACTTAGATTGATAACAAATTAACTCATTAAAAAAAATTTCAAAATATTATCCATATGTTCAAGTTTCTTAAAATCATTGTACTAAAATAATTTTATAGACTTTTTGAATATGAAATTTTTTTAAGTATTCTTAACAAATTTAACAAATCGCTTGATTCTTAAAATCAATCAATTCTACGTAGATTCAATTTTCATTAATCGTCTAATGATCCCAATTTTATGGGTTTTTTTTCTTCCTCAAAAATCTTTCAATTAATTTCTGAAAAAAAAACAAAAAAATGAATTTGTGATTTTGAAAGAAAGAAAAACATCATCGTTCAGCATCTAACTTTAAAGCACTAATCTCCTAATAATAAAAAGACGTTTTAACATATTGAAACAGTTACTTTAGATAGCTGAAATGTTGCATTTGTTTAAGAATTTACCTGATAAAAATAAATATTTTAACCCATAGTGTATATTACCTTTGGCTTCAACGGAACAATTTCAAAATGAAAATGTTTTTGTTCATGGCATTACCAAACGAATATGAATACTTTTACCAATACAGCAAGGTACAACCATTTTGGTAGACAAGAACCTAAAAACATCGATTGTGTCTTGTGATGCCATGTGAATCGGAAACACATATCCGAGGGGGAATATGGGGGCAATCAAATCTAAACGTACGGGTGGGTTTTAAATCGTAACACTAATTGAGGTTAAAAAATAGTACTAGTATTTACCGGTAATGTGTTATCGTTTTTAATTGTACGACCACGTTTATCGTTGTATATGAATATATTACAATTTTTAAGCCTTTGTCAATGGTTATTCATTATTTATAACATTGAGTTTTAGTTAATAAGTGCACTAGATAATACTCCATCCGTTTAAGTTTATATCTTATGTAGAAAATAAATTTTATTTTAAAATAAGTATCGTTTTATAATTTCAATGCAGAATTTATTAATTTTATATATTATTCTATTTTTTTATTGGTTGAAATGTAGTTAGTTGTATAGGTAATTGTGTTTTTATCTAGAAAATATGTAAAATTAAATGTTTTTTTAATCTATGTGCACAAACCCAGAACGACAAGTAAAATGAAACAGATATAGTACCATATTTTGCGAAATGCTAAAAGTCGGTTTGGAATTTAGACTCCATCTTTTTGTGATGTATATGAATATATTTGGATTTAGGTTGCCACCATTATATATATTTATTTGGTTTGTGAATTCAATCACATTAATGTCAGAGAAATTGCTAAAAATACCACATATTAAATATTATTTTTCAAAAATACACTCCCCATCAAGCACACCACAGCAGCAGCTACTTCACTTCACATCCCCATAAACATATTCCTCTCTGGGGCAAAGGGAATCCAAGGAGTTGCAAACCTGCAATGGGGGTTTGGATAACCAATCTTGTTCTCGTGATTCTTCTAACAGGATATGTGATAGTCGCTGAGGGATTGAAAGCAAATAAATGGAGATAAGGTGGCTTATTGGACCAACGTGGTCAAGACTGGCTTAAGTTGATCAAGCTTAGTGGACCGTGTTGTCAGTCTCACCGTATGCCTCGAGTAGTGGTGCTACGAGATCTTGGTCCTATTAGCTGGGAGGTTACCAAACCCGAAGGAGTCTGTATCCACCTTGGTCATACTTCTCAACTTCAACTAGTCTACATAGTTTGTTTTGTTTCTTTCATATGAAATCCTTAATTCATAGTTACCATATATACGGTTACTCGAAACTCCAATTTGGTAAATCACTGGAGGCATCCTTTTCTAAGTTTCACATTTTCTGCAAAATATACACATTTATATATTGACTCCTTAATCCTAACTTGAAACCTACTACGAAGACATCAAGATACTTATTTACGTTCATATTGAGATCATATCTTGGTTTGAGCCTTGTAGACGTTGTTCTCCCTCTTTGTCACAAGTTAGAATATGTGATTTACCCGCCTCTTTCTCCCAATCAATCCTTGCAATAAAAATGAGCAATGTTGAGAAACAAAAGGATGCTCCAACCAAACACCCTTATCAAGAACCCTACAAGACCTAGTTTAGCTTGAAACGCCAAGTTCACCCCCAAAGGTAAAGCCAATAGGTAGAACCCACCAAGATTTGCATACAGTCCAAGCAGTGGCTTTCTTGTTCCTCGAACAATCTCTCCCAAACCAACAAAGGAAAGTTTATAACCAATATATAGATGTGTATATTTTTGCAGAAAATGTGAAACTTAAAAAAGGAAGCCTTTAGTGATTTACCAAATTGGAGTTTCGGGTAACTGTATATATGGTAACTATGAATCAAGGTTTCATATGAAAGAAAGAAACAAAACAAAACTACGTAGACTTGAGGTGACAGAAAAAAGTCAAATCGCCCACCGTGGGCCTCGAACCCACGACCACAAGGTTAAGAGCCTTGCGCTCTACCAACTGAGCTAGACGGGCTGTTGATTGTAATCTGAGCTAGTATATAGTATAACCATAGTCTCCATCGAACTGTCTTAAATCAACATTGCTTTACCCAAATGAAGAACGCTCTTTTTACAGCTTAAATCTATGAGATAATATTAGAGTTTCAAAGCATGGATTGAAAATACAAGTCCAAGAATTAAAAAAAGAACCAACTAAACTACCCTTTCTTTTGTGAGAAACTCCTCAATTTTCACTTACTGTGTTTGCTTTTATCACCTTGAAGAAACTCAGAACCAAAATGAGGAGTTTCTGGTTTACAAATCCAGTTTCTCTCATCCACTCTCCATGTTGTTCTTCTTGGACTCCTCCTTGATCTGCAACTCATAAGATACAAGTAGAGATGGCAAACGAGCTCTCCCGCGTCCAAATGACCCGCCCCGCCGCGGGCTCAAGTTCATTCAGGTTCATGCGGGCAGGCCCGCTACGGGCCGCGGTCCCAAGAAGAATGACCAATCCCGCCCCGCCCATTGCATAGGCCTTTGCGGGTTGGCCCGCGGGACACCGTTCAAAAGCTGTCTTGTGTTCTATACAATATACATGTGCATCTCCTTCACATAAACAATAATTCAGGAGATCTTTTATAAAGTTTTGGCAAGATACCATGATCCCAAACGTTGCATTCCATGCTTAACTATAGTTTATGACCATAAAAACAGAAAAAATAGAAGCAAAATAACAGTACAACTTAATAGTTTAGTACAACATTGATTCTAAGCGAGAAGCAACATTGATTAGTATTATTAGTGTTCTAAGTATTAATACTATTAAAGGACAGAAGCAAAATAATATTTTACTTCAAGCAACTTAAAACTTAACTTTTGTTTTCATACGACATCAAAAGCCAGAAGCAACAACTCTCCAATTTGACCAAAGCTTCTCGTTCCATTACAAATAAGAAAGACAAATATGATAATATGAAATTTTTTGTTTGCATTCTCTAAAAAATTCAAGTAACATAAAATAAGTATTGTGGCCTCATTAAAAACCTTAACGGAAAAACCCATTGGGACAAAACCCGAGAAGGAAAAAAGAGCGCACACGAAATTCATAATGTAAATAAATTCAAAACACCAAATCAAAACAAAAATCAAGTTTCTTCTTCTTCAACTTCATCACTGACAATGGATTCGATCGATGGTACTGTCTCTTCTTCACCATCCATTTCATCTTCTGAATATATAAAAAAAGTTTAAGTTTAATAACATAGTACCCAAAATATATGATTATGTGAATAATTTACCTTGCTCATAAGCTTCAAATCCTTTTAGCCAATTTCTACTACATATCAGAGCTTGCACATTTTTTGGAAGTAGACGGCTCATGTATTTGTTCAGAACTCGCGAACCAATGCTAAAGGAGGATTCTGAAGCCACTGTTGTGATTGGAATGCTAAGTAGATCACAAGCCATTGCTGGCAAATCGCCATACCTATGAGTATTATCTTTCCACCACTGGAGAATATCCAAGCTTTCAAAGCTATCCATATTTAGTGCAGGTTCATCAAGATAAGCTTGGAGAGCTGTCTTTCCACTAGCAGCAACACTAATTTTGCGAAACGCAAAAAAATCCTGTGGTGTTTTTTTTTAAAAAAAAAACAAAAAAAACGATTAATTTAAGTTTTAAAATTAATTTAAAAAAAAACAGAAAATGAGACTTACATCATAGTTCTCAAAAGTTCCTTTCGGTCCTCCGCGAACATTTTGTTGATCTATCTTACGAGGCTCTGTAGAAGGTGAGATTGACTTTGATTTTTTGTCGTATGATTCAAACAAAGTTTCCAGCTTCAGACGCAAGTTCTTCATTTTTGCATCACATGTACTCATGTCAAGCCTACCTAAACAATATTCTGCAACTGGAAGCTTCAGGCGTGGATCAAAGACAGCTGTCATTGCAAAAAGATCACTAACTTCTTCCCAGTACTTGTCGAACTTCTCTTTCATCGGTATCACCATGTGTCGAACAATGTCATCATCGCTTTGCTCATTTACTTGGAGCCAATTATGGATCTTCCATACCTGATAGAAATACAAGTTCGATGTTGGGTATTTCGAACCTGACATCAAACTAGTAATCTTAGCAAAAGGCTCCAAAAAAACACATATATTCGCAGCTCTGTCCCATTCTTCAGCTGTAGGCAAAAACTTATAGTTTCTCCTATCATAAAACTCCAACTTAACAAACGCTTCACGGTACGGAAGGGCTCTTTCAAGCATATAGAATGTCGAATTCCATCTTGTCTGCACATCCATTATCAAACCCGCATTCCCTTTTATCAGGCCAGCAGCATCGACACATTTTCCAAACATCATCTCACGCGTCTCTGATGCTGTCACATACTTAACACTCTCTCTAACTTTGTGCAAAGAGTCTTTAATAACCTTTAAGCCATCTTGCACAATGAGGTTAAGTATGTGAGCTGCACATCTAACATGAAAAAACTCACCTCCACACAGCAAATCATTCCTCTAAAGCAGCTGAGATTTCACGATATCTTGCATTGAATCATTACTTGTAGCATTATCTAATGTGAGAGAGAACATTTTTTTTCTAGCCCCCACTCTTCCAATGATTCAAGAAGCTTCATTGCAACATTCATACCTGTATGAGGCGGTGGAAGAGCACAAAACGTCAGTATTTTACTGTTCAGCTTCCAGTTCCGATCAATGTAATGTGCTGTCACACACATATAACCCTCGCGTTTCAATGATGACCATAAATCAGAAGTGAAGCTTACTCTTCCAGGAAGACTAGCCAATTCTCTCTTCAATGTCTCTCTCTCATTTTCATAAAAACGATAGACATCTGCTCTAGCTGTGTTACAGCAAATAAATCTAACATCGGCATTCAAGTACTTCCAAGTCTCTCTGACTTTCTCATACTCAACGTAAGAGTAAGGTAGATCATGCTGAATTATAGTCTTCATCACAAGCTGCCTGAACACACCATGATCATATTTTCCACTTGCAAATTTGGCTTCAACATCGAGTTTTTTGTTTCGAAGATTCCTTGGATAAAGTTTGCATCTATCACGATGCCTTCTCAAACCAGTTGTTCCGTGCGAATGGGAGCTCCATGCATACTCATTCTTACAATGATTGCATTTAGCTTTCTCCTCACCATTGGGTTTTCGAATCTTAGAAAAATCGATCCACACATCAGACCAATGCCTAGTCTCTTTTTGATTATCCATTTCGTCATCTTCAGATTCACCTTCCAAATCAACCTGCTCCTCTTGAATCTTCTTCTTCTTCTGTGGTTGGCTTGACTCGGCATGGACTGCATTCTTCTTACCATTGTCTTGTGTCAGCTTGGAACTTTTTCTGCCCCCACGGATGGTAAACATAACAGATTTGGTTTTGCTTTTACTCGCCTTTGAAGATGATCCAATTCCACTGTCTAGAGTAGACTGTAACATTGGTTTCTTGGAATTCAAGGCTCGCTCGGTACTGCAAGTAGATTGTTTGCACAGATTAGCAGCTTGGGTCAGTGGAGGACTGATTTCAACATCATTATCATCTTCATCATCAGCAACTTCAATAAGCCTTCTTTTGCTTCCTTGTTTATATTTAGCTCCATCAGATGAACCATCATCAGCCTCATCAGCTGCAGAAAGAGCTCCAAGGAGTTGCTGAGTCTCTAGATCCATTGTATCCAATGGCTTAAAATTTGGATCAAAACTTGAACTCATCTCTTTCTCTCTTTGTCGTTGAAAAAAGTTTTTTTTGGGGGGAGGGGCAAGGAATTTGCGTCGTTAGTTTTTTTTTCTGGTAGGGACTTAGGGTTTTATTTGTTTTTTTTTAATTTTAAAATTATACTAATTATTACTTATTTCCACTAATTATTACTTATTTTCCTGCGTAAAGGCAGAGAGATTACTACTAGTATTGGAAGCTTCAGGCGTGCACTTGTCGATAATTCTTATAGAATTTACTAGAGGTTTATCAGCAGTTTAGCACTATAGTCAAATCATATACTGCATCTAAAGAGTTATGTAAAGCTTCTAAGCAAACGCTGAAACCTCTTGTTTTTGGTAGAAGTACGTTTGGTAGTGTTGGAAGACCAGCTTCAGCTGCAAACTTTTGGCTCCTCTTGCACTTCTCTTCACTGCAAAAGAAAGAAGATTAGACTAAGAGCAGCATCTGCACACATACATATGTAAAGTCAGAGAGGGAAACATGTAGTACGTTGAAAGCATTTGAAGCATAACAGGTTCATCAACCTCACGCTTCCTCTCCACTGGTATAAACTCAAGAACATGAAACCCCCAGCCAAAGATAGGTAGCCTCATCAAGCTGCGTTGGGAGGATGAGTTCCGGATAGAGAACTAAGATTATGAAAAGAACATGAATGAGGATTGTGGTTATTGGGTTTCTTCAGTTGCAGATCTGATCAAACCATTTCGTCACAGCTACGAGACCACTCAGAACATTCATGATTCTGAAGAAGTTAGCTTTACTCCTCCTCATGCTCCACATATGAGAGTCTACATCGAGCATGTACTCCACAACCTCTTTCCGAAGAGGCGGCTCTGCTCTGTTATTTCTCCCAGCTTACACTTCGGTCCGTGCATACACTGTACCTCAGAAAGAAACCTCATATTATAAATGTACAACGCTATATCAATGGATATGAGCCATGGTGAAGGTACTGGCAATGGCAATGGTGTGTAGATACCTGAGTTTCTTAGTTAGAAATGAAATGTGAAGGTACTGGCAATGGTGTGTAGATACCTGATCGACTCTCCTACGGCAGGATGGACAGTCTTAAACAACCCAGAGGCCGTACTGGAAATACAACTTAAAATTTGCTTAAGAACCACATTTGACGCAAAAAATATAGACAAAGATTAGAGGGGAGAATAATTCACCTCTCAAATGCTAATATGAAGTGCCGTTTTCCTAACCATTCCCTCTTAGATTCATAAAAGCCATCACTAGCTGAACCAAGCCCATCCCTTCTCTTCCCCTCTAGCATTGAACTTGCGGACTGCGTACACAGATCAATTCAAGACTTTGATACAATGTAGTTAAATTCCACTTGTTTACCCAGAGGGATAGATATTGAACTACCTCCCATGTAACACCACGATCTAGGGTGAAAGTAAAGAGCATAGTAGAGGCACCCGACATTTGATCCACATGGACGGTCTGAAAAGTTAAAATATTAGTATGCACAAATACGCTAACAACCAAAATCAAACTGAAGAAGCAACACAAGGTTTTAAAGAAAGACCTGCTCCATTATCCCTCTATACATCACCATCAAGGATTTTTTACCAAAGTTACTATCATAATTGTAGGCACTCAAAGAAGGCCCAGCCCTGCAAAAATAAACCCACCATATTTTGAGATAATATACTTGGCAAGGTGTCTCAAGTAATAACAAGCCACAGGACAAACAACTAGGAAATGGTTGAGAGAGGTGCATGACTTTCCTGCGATCTCCCTGTGTTAAAGCACCAAGAGTTTCTAGTCTCTTTGCAACAATAGAGGCAAAGCGGCGTTCCCCACCAAGATTTGTGAAAAGTAGCCTGACAGGGCCGAACAAAGAACGCATCAACTTCAGCAATTGAGATCAGATGAAAAGGTGGCAGGTATATTGCAATTGGACAGGTACAAATGCCAACCTGTATTCAGGTGCAGATGTCTGATTTGACCGGTGAGTAGACACATTGAAGAAGAAATGAATTGCACGATCAGCACTCCAAGGTACAAATGAATCGCACGATCAGCACTCCAAGGAAGCTCCAACGTCAAATGAACCCTTCTTCTCTGAAGACAAATATAAATTATTTCCAAATTAAATAATACCCCAAAAGCCAACACGTGAAGTCCTTTGGGGCCATCGTTCATGACGTCATTGGATCTTCCGAGCATTAGGGATATGCAAAGAGACAACAAAAAAAATAGTAGCTATAAACTCGACACACCTGATTTGCTGCCCTTCTATTTGCTTGCAACAAAACACCAGCTGAACCAGCTTCAGAAATAATGGCAACAAACTTTTTGCCATCCATAAATTGTTGTTTTTCGTGCATGTTGACCATTTCCATTGGTATATCCTTTCTTCGATTCATTTGTACCTGGAAGAAGAAGAAAAGAAGCCGGAAGTGATCGCCATTTCTCTCATTTTTTTTTGTCGGTGGAGGTTGAAGGACTCACGCGGATCATGCGCGTCCCGCGGGATACAATGAGCCCGTCCCGCTTCTGGCCCAATTCCGCACAGGCTCATTCCGCAAGGCCCGCTAAAAACTCGGGCTTGATTTTTGGTGCCCAATCCCGCCCCGTAGCAAGTTCTAATGGGCCAAGCCCGCGGGCAAGTTAACATATTGCCATCTCTAGATACAAGCATTAAGTAGTGAAGGAGTCTATGCAGATAAAACATCAAGAAACATATCATCAACTATAGACATAGAGACTGCATATTTATGGTTATGACAAGAGATAAGCTATATGTATTTCTTTTACCTGGTGAAGAAGCTTCTTTTGGAATCGGTAACCCTGATAGAAAGTAAGAATAACACAAGGCTTCATCCAAAATTGGTAGATACTAACCAGAAAGAAATCGAAATTACAATATACTCACTTAAATTTGTCAGTTCCATAGATGTAATCACAGTAAGTGAAAACTGAGGCAAAGTTACTCTGGCTTTGTCCTCCCAACGTAGTGAGGGTAATCATGATACTCACCTCCACTGTAGAATGGAATGTACTTTGTCAGAGTCTATGGACCCAGTAGTCTGTATACTCCTCGACCAAGAAGTAGACCACTAACTGTGCTACAATCTCCATCAAAGATGGTTATGGCAAACCACTTAGAATCTCAATCATCTGAATTATAAAAATAAAAAACAGAACCGTCTTCATTACACAACAGCAGTTCCAGATTCCAAATTCAAGATTCTAACTCACCCACCAGCCAACGATGGAAACTTTATTACCTGGATAGAAGGATAAGACACGAGCTGTTAAGGGCCAACGACGAGGATGAACATCTTCATGACGTCTTTGTAACAACGGGACATGTCGGAGGAGTTCTTGACCTTAGGTTGAAATCTTGTACCGATCGAACCAGCCTGAGGCGGATCGCGCCAGTAGGAGGAAGACAAGAGGGGTGTGGAAGAGGAAGAGAATGTTGTGGCAGTATAGGTAGTAATCTGACTATGTGGCGGAGTATTCGAACCAGACAGTCTAGTAAGGTTTCTGCCTAACGCTATTGATGCCTCTTCGACTGTTGCGTAAGGGATCATTGTTAGATATCGTTTCTCCGGTGAAGTTTGTAGACGTGAGATTGAGAGAGAAGAAGAGAGTGTCGTCGTTGTTACCTGGATTTTGTCTGTTATATAACTGGTCTGGCCAATATTTTGGACTGCTGACGTGGCGTGATCTGTTTAATAAAATGTCACTTGACATGTACTTGTGGAACCGGATCAAACCAAAATCCAATAAACTCTCTTTGTTTCTAAATAATTATCATTTTAATATACTTTTTTGTTACACAAGAAATATCATTTTATAATTTTAAAATAATTTTGATTTTTTCTTGGTACACAAAAAATATCACTTTATAATTTTAATATAATTTTGAGCTAGATATTAATTGTAAATGTATTAATTTTATAAATAATTTTAGTTTCTAAAAATTTTATTTTTTGAATATGTGTAATTAATAAAAATATAACGTATTTTAATAATTTTTTTAATCTGTGTGGAAAATGTCAAAACTATATTTTTTGCGAAACTAATGGAGTAAGATTTTTAAGGTAAATTTTAACTTTATGTGAAGTGGCAATCTTCTATTGTTGTTGTTTTAATTCCACTACTAACAAATTTTTCTTCGGTTTATGTAAACAAAAACGTGTAGCTGGTCAAGAGATTGGGGAACAAGATTCAACTCCTACTACATCCAAGAATGGAAGAACACCGAATTAAAAAAAAGTTGGAAAACAATCCTAATTAAGTTACACACACACCAACATAAAAACCTAAACCTTGAGAGAGAGAGAGTCTAAACCGAAATACAGAGGATCCACCACTTCTTTTAAGGAAGAAATCAAGTTAAAGTGATGTTAATGTCATGAGAGGGCTTGTGTCTTGGATCTGAACCTAAAGGCGGTGTCCACGCACCAATCTGGTGAGAGGACGACGTAGGACGGATGGTTCCATGATCAGCTGCACTCGAACTGGTTGGCATTGGAGACGACATGAAGTTGTGGCTCTGCTTCCTCGGATTCTGATCTTGCTGGTTAGTTCCAGCTAAGAAACTTCCAACAACCACCTGAATAGGAGTGGCTGCAACCAGCAAACCAGCGACTCCACCACCTACTACACGTCCATCAGGACTAGCCAACGACACGGTCATTCCACCTGTTCTGCTCCGTGTCCCGTCCGTGTCACTTGGCATGAATGATCCCGACAGTGATAATATCTCAAACCGACCCTTTTACAAAACAAAAACACATAAACAACCGTGTCAACATCTACAAAAATGACATGAAAAGAGAGAAGTAAGGGATACGTAATCTGATTATACCTCGTATGTCAATGTACCACCAGATGAATCAGGCTGACGAAGTGTCACACTTGAAACGACGCCGTTTGCGCAGAGAACGCAAATAGCGAGAGACCCTTGTTGAGAAAACGATATTATCTTCTTCGTTACGTCCTATAACCACCACCAATTCATCAACTACCATTCCATTTTATATATTAATTATATAAAAATATTAATATTTTTTATCCTGACCTCGCCTGCGTTCACCGTAATTATATGCGGCGTGAAATTAGCGCCGGCCGAGGAAGGAGCCCATTCACCTTCAACAAAACCACAACAACAACAACAAAAAAACATATAATATACGGTGTATGTATATGTATACGTAGATGGCCATATATGTACGGACAAAAGTCATGTTCTAAGTTAAAGAGGTCCCACTTGAAATAGTAGAACTAGAAGCTTTTCTTTTCTTTGCATGCTTTGGTCCAAGACCCAGAGAGATCTCAAAAGAAAATTTATGTCTAACTTTGAAGTCATGAGAACTCAGATTCAGTAACACGATCTAGACAAAAGTATTTTTTTTTTTAAAACCATAAAAAAAATAAAAGATTATTACCTAAATTATCGACTTGGTACTTTGTCCTGATGAAGGAGCTTGCTGGTTTCACTTTCCCACGTTTATCAGATGCAGAGAAATCGATGACGTGAGAGGTCGTTGGTGCGGCTGAAGATATCGGATTCGGTGATAGCGCCACCGGTGCTCCGTCGTGTCCGTACTTCCTAGGACGTCCACGCTTCTTCTTCAAGGGTCCGCCAGAGAAACCTCCCGTTGTTGGCGGCGGCGCGGTCGGAGCAAAGGAATTTTGAGGCTGTGGAGGAGGAGGAGCGACGGTGGTTGGAGGTGGATTTGAAGTTTCTGACCTCGGAGCCATGTGGAAGTCCGACGGTGCGTTGGATCTCACCACCATAACACCACCGTCGCTCACGTCGGATGTCCTAACAACTTCTCCGGTAGACTCCATATCTAGAAGGTTATTACTTATTTTGACAAACTTAAGAACAATAACTTTGTAAAAAAAAAGTCAGATTAAAAATCAAAGAGGAAGAAAATCATTCAGAAATACATGAGAAAAGAAAAATATTTTCTTGTAGGAAATATTGTTTCTAAGAATTTAAAGACTGGTAATTATTAGGATGAAATTAGGAAATGTTTGAGAGGAAAGTGGGGAAATTAGGTTTATTTATGCTGTGTGGTTTAGATGAAAAAAAATGAATATATTTTGATTTTGAATATGGAAATATCAGGATTAAAAAACTTTTGCTTGTATTTAAATATTTTGTTTCAGGCTTTCAGCTCATTTCCTTCCTAACTTTTTCCTTGTCTGTCCGTTTTAATTTAATATTGAATAAATTAAGTAATCTTGAAAAGAAAATGTTTTTTTGGTAAAAGGCAATGTATTTAATGGAGCGTTATAATACACCTCACAATAAATTTATATTTTAACTTCGGAGAAAATGATATTTTTTGGCATATATAGAAATTCGTGTTTTTAGCTGGAATCCGATGGGGAAAATAATAAATTAAAAGAGAGAATAAATAATAAATATTAAGTTGAAAAACTGAAAGTGGGTGATACTAATTTGAATTTCTCTTGTTTTGAATTATTTTTTAAAAGACAAAGGTGGCCTGCAGATAAGAGTTGTTTTTTTTTCTCTTGCCTTTTTTTTATTTATCACTAGGAATTTTTAATATATATAATTTGAATTGAGCAGAGTAAATATTGTAGGACACATATTACAGAACTATTACTATCTTTTGAGTTTAAAAGCAATTTTATGCTTAATTTAAAAATTAATTTCTTAGAACATCCTCAAGCCAGAAGATTCCAATTACACATGTACTTTGTTTTAGTAAACCTCGCGAGTCTTTAGCTCAGATAAGAGTTGTTTTTTTTTCTCTTGCCGTTTTTTATTTATCAGTAGGAATTTTTAATAAATAATTTGAATTGAGCAGAGTAAATATTGTAGGGAAAAATATTACAGAACTATTACTATCTTTTGAGTTTAAAAGCAATTTTATGCTTAATTTAAATAATTTCTTAGAACATCCTCAACCAAGAAGATTCCAATTACACATGTACTTTGTTTTAGTAAACCTCGCGAGTCTTTAGCAGATTTAACATTAACTAGATATCGTTAACGTTGGTTTTAGATGGTCCTAATCTTCTCTTTGTAGCGTTTATAAACGCTTCGTTATGAATGGACGGATTAATCTTTGGCGTAACTTCTAGACCGGTAACACATCTTGTATTGAATTTGGCATTTTTGAACAAATATTTCGACAGAAAAGAAAGAAAAGAGATTCATCCAAGGCATGTTGATTTTAGTAGAAGTACAGTACGTATCTTTTTGTAAATTTTATTTATGTTAACGTTGTTCATATTGACCCGCTTGTTGAAGTACTGTTTAGTAAGAAATTCTTTTGGGAACAAACGAACTGTGATCCGGGATCTTGTCGTTGAGTGGTAAGGAGAAGGGTTTGAAACGCCAAAACTCGAAACTAAATTATATTATTATATACATCCACGTGGATATAGATTCTTGTTTTCAATCCATTTAAATACCAAATAGAAAATTTATCCATGAGGTACATCTTCCACTCGAGACTAGTAAACATGCTTCCATAGATATTGAATATCTTATGCCATGTTAATCAAAAAAAAAAACAATCAAAATGTGCATGGATCACTTTGTGTCTAGGGCTTCGGTACGAGTTATTTATCATCATGGCAGGGTAGCGAATGGACCTGCTCATCTCCATCGAGCTTGACTCTGAACACGGTGCTAATAACAAACCAAAACTTTGTTGGGATTAATACTGGAGTATGTTTTTCTATGCTTGTGGGCAATGGAGGGTCTTATATCAATAGTGTCTTACAGGATCCGATCTGAGATTTTAGAATCTGAAACATATTTTAAGAATTTTAGTAATGTTTTTTTCCAAAACTTAGGAATCTATGTCTACATAAAATACCTCTAATTTCTTGGGGGGCTAAGACTAGTGTTTCACTCGTCTACGTTCAGATCCGCTCATGCTTGTTATGTCCCTTTGTCTCTTTATCAATATGCTATCTACCAAACTAGTTAATGTCAACCTTGAATTATGAGCACTTTTATGAAAAAGAGGAGTATATATACCGTATCATTGCATATGCGTATGTATATTTTTCTTTGTCAACAGTATTTGTTTACTTTATTTGTTTATTCGCTGTAATCCTTTCACAGGTTTAGCTTACATTCTTATCTACCAAACTAAATGATGATATCTTCAATTATAAGCAATTTGTTTTAATATATATATATATGTACACATATTGTATCATTTTTTCTTTGCCAACAACTATAGTTTATCACTTTATAAGCAATTTATTTTAATATATATATATATGTACACATATTGTATCATTTATTCTTTGCCAACAACTATAGTTTATCACTTTATAAGCAATTTGTTTTAATATATATATATATATGTACACATTTTGTATCATTTTTTCTTTGCCAACAACTATAGTTTATCACTTTATGTGCTAATCTAAACACACATATATTATATGATAATATAAACAAAATATTTTTTTCTAGGTTTGTCTACTTTTCTCTTTTGAATAATTTAAAAAATGGAAGTAATCATGATTCATAAGTATTTATAATTTATCATTCAAAGCCGAATATGATGAAAACCGGGACCACAAAGCATTGACTCTTAGCGATTAACACATCTAATTTGCCAAAAGCAAGAAGATTAATTAAGAAAACAAAGATTAGATAAGAATCATGTATTATTAGTATTTATTTATTTATTTGGACTATTAGAAATACATTTATTTTCTTAATTTAATATTCCGATGTGCCTTTCTCGGCAATTTGTGTTTGTTCAGAAATCCATACCCTTCCCTTTTTTAATCTTTAACAGCAAATAAAAATTAGCTAGAATGCCGACCAAAAACAATTAATATATGAATTTCTGAGACAACAAGAAGGAACAATAACTTAAGATTAATATCGAGAAATTGTCAAAAATACCACTTTTTTATACCTCTTTTCAAAAATACCTTAATCACTTTTACCTTTATTTCTTAAGAGGAAAAAGTACACTTATAACCATTCGATTAATTAATCTATGACTTAGGGTTTAGAGTTAAGGGGTGGTATAGAGTGGGGGTAGGGTTTAAGAATTTGAAATTTAGGATTTTAATTAATTTTTAAAAAAATTATTCTTTAAAAAAGTGGTATTTTTGAAAATGTCCCTTTAATGAATGTAAAAATAAAAAGTAGTATAAGGAAAGTAGTATTTTTGAATTTTCCATTAATATTTAATATTTTATTCTAATCTATTCTTTTCCAAACAGTATAATTTGCATAGTTTTGTATTTTGTTTTCTTGTAACAGAATTTTTTTTTTGTAAAAATCAGATATGATGAGTATTTATATCTGGTAGAACAATTATTTAGTTTTAGTACTATTTATTTAGTTTAGAGGTGAATGTTTGGATTTGACAATCTGTGTTTTAATTTTATTGTTGAAGGCTTGAAGACATCATTAACACTGTGACACAAAATAAATTTAATACTAAAATAATTTAATACTAAAATAATTTAATACTAAAAGAATTTAATACTAAAATAATTTAATAGTATATGGTATTTTAAAATAGGTTATCTTATCCATACGTCCTAACTCGTAACGTATAGGCAAATGGCAATATGTAATACCATGTGAATAAAGTGGTCAAGTATACTAATTAAATGAAATCATCGGCGTGCGATTAAAAATTTAGTTAATTACTTATATATACCCTGTGTTGGATAGAGATAACCATTTCATAATTTTTGTACAGAAACTATTCTGATATCAACTATTTTACCATAAAATTTTAATCTAAATTTGCTTTATTTTCTCAGAATTCGTAGTATATAATTCAGTTGGGTTGTTAAATATCAGCTAGATGTTGATAAAATATTATATATATTTATACAAAGCAATTATATATACATATGAAAGTCTGAACAAACCACGAACTAAAGTAAACGGCTTAATGTTATAAGTTTGGGCCACAGATGTCCTATTGAGATACTCTTGTTACAGTACTGTTTATCAAATATTAAAAGTATGGTATCTATGTAATAATATCATTATTTATGAAGAACAAAAGGTATAAGATTTTTCTTTTTCAAACAACATCATCCAAGAGTTTGAACCTCAATAGTAAATATTCCCTTCGTTTCATAAAAAGTGTCACTTTGACATTTTCACACATATTAAAAAACTGATTAAAATACATTTATATTTTCATTAATGTTATCTATTTAACCAATAACATTTTAGATAAATAATTTTATTTATATCAATGTATTTTGCAATTAATATTGAGTTAAAACTAAGTATAAATTACATTTGAATGATAAAGCGACATTTTTTGTGTAACAAAAAAAAATGATAAAGTAATACTTAATATGAAACAGAAAGAATATAATAGTAATACGGGAAAGAAACTAATACAAAGCAGTAAATTATTATTTATTAAAAAAAATCATGTAGTCTCGTTAACACATCATTAAAAATCCATTTAATCATCATATTAGTTTCATGAGTTATTGTTTACCTTTTCAAATGTTTTGAAACTCGGATTAGACATCGACTCGGAATACTACTGGTTGATTAAACCGGATTTTCAGTTTTTAAAAATTAAATATATAATTAAATATTTCTATTGTATAGACTTAAAACATAGTTCTACATATGATACGTTTTATGTTCTTTTTATTAACTAAAAATAAATAATAAACATAAATTTAGCTACATATATAGTAAACAAAATATTACTATGTAAATTTAAGATAAAAATAAACGACTGAACGTTCAGATTATCGTTTTTTTTTTTTTTACAACTAAAGTCTCAATTTTTATGAATATGCAAAATAAGAATAGTATATCAAAGCTAAAAATATTATTTTTTTACATTATTTCTTAAGAAAATAAAATTAAACATAAAACCAATTAAATTAGGAAATATTAAATTTTAATAACAGTTTAAAACACATTAATTCTATGTTATTCTTTTAGAACCAAGCTTTGAAGCTGACTCGGGTTACCAGTTTTTAATTGATTTTATTAGTTTTTAGCATATTCGGGTTTTAAATCAAACCGGACTCGGTTTTTTAACGAGTCACGGTCAAACCGGTTCAACGAACCAGTCTAATCCGTTTTCAAAACCATGACCTTTACTATCTAAGTTTATGTCCAGTTATCTTTTTCTACTCTCTTTTTCTAAGTAATGTAAATTTTATTTATCTTAAAGAAACTTTTTCACAATCACTGCAATGTTAGTTTGTAAAAGTAATTGAGATCTAAACTAAATGATTTCGAAGAAATTTGCAATGGTCATCGGCTTCTAAACCATGACTTCGTAGTCTTCTAAACCATGACTAAGTTATTCATTCACAACCGTATCTAGTGATCTAGGAGCAGACGCTTTCTAAGACCGTATCAACTGATAGGTTATTGGTGCGCTTGTGCTATTGGGTTGTGTTATTAGGATATATCTAGATCATACTTATCTATTAGCTTATTTCTTTATTACGGTTGTATTAACTTTCCTTGTGTCGATAGGACTATGATCATGTGCGTTTCCTTAATACAATCCTAGTCCAATGGTCATCGGCTTCTAAACCATGACTTCATAGTCTTCTTGTGCTATTAGGATATATCTAGATCATACTTATCTATTAGCTTATTTCCTTATTACTGTTGTATTAGCTTTCCTTGTGTCGATAGGACTAGGATCTTATGACTTGTATATATAGAGACTTTAAGGTTATAAATGAATAACACACATAAACATATTCAATTACATAACTCCTCCCCTCCCCCTTCCCCTCTTTTCCTATGGTGGAAGTGAATTGGTTTCGGACCTACTTGTCAAGTAGAATAATCAGTCGTGATAGAATTGTTGAATGTCTCCAACTCAATGTGCGTTACGCTCGTGCCATATTATGTACACAGTAGCCTGAAAGGCATACCGTACAAGAAAGGTTACCAGTTATACATGTAGGCCATCCATCAAGGTTTGCAAATTTTGAGTATCTCACACCAAGAAGTTTTCGTATGAGCCCTTTCCACACTTTCTCTGAGTGAAAGCATGAAAAAAACAGATGATCCTTTGACTTAATGGCAACTAGCAGCCTCTTGTGGTTTCCACTTCAAATCATCCATCGGACAGCCTATTTATTATACGTAGCAATCTATATGAAACAACCACATGAGCATCTCCAACTCTTTTCTTTTATCAATTTCCTTTTTTAATCGACACTTTACATATACTTCTGTAATATCATTTAGAAGTAAATTCATTAATGCTCAACTTTATTTTTTCCTTTAAAATAAAAATTACTATTTTTTTATAAATAAAGAAAAATAATATTTTTTATTATTTTCTTAATAATTAAAAATTAATATTATAAAAATACATTAGTGTAAATTTCGTTTCTATAACAGATTTTTTTTTGTTTTAAAAATAAAAATAACAAAATACATTGAAGATGTTCTTCAACATCGACTTTGGAAACCAATTATTTGATTTTACCGCTAAACAATTTAGTGATTTTGTCATTTACAAATATAATACTCCCTCCGTTTTATTTTAGTTGTCGTTTTATGGTTTACACACAAATTAAGAAAATATTTAATTTTATATATTTTCAAAATATAAACAACATTACATATACACCTAATCTCATTTCAATCAATAGAAAAATAGAATAATATATAAAGTCATTAAATTTTGCATTGAAATTATAAAACGACACTTATTTTGAAACGAAAAATTTACTCTGCAACGACAAATAATTTGAAACGGAGGTAGTATAAAATAATTAACAAAGTTGGTGGAGTTAAAATGCGATGACTTTAACCGGCAGTACTTGGAAGCATCTAAGAAGAACCAGGTCAGTGGAAAATTCAGGTTCAGAAGTCACGTGTTTCTCTTTTATTCGTCGCGATTGCTTAGCTGTTTGCAACTTTGCATTTAAAGCCACAGTAAAGTTAGATTCTTGTTAGATTCTCTTTAATTTCTTATTGGATTGTTTTTTCTTTTGGTGACCTAGTTCATATACGTACAGAATATGAGTTGCAATTTCGTCAATTCTCATATGTTTTTTTTGTATTCCTTCAAGTTTCAATTATGCTGCATTATTTGCATTATTTTGCAAAAAAAAATAATAGTAATATTCAACATTCTATCAATAGTAATCTCCATCACTTTTCAGTAGATAACGTTTAGATAACATTTTTTTGTTTTAAATCAGATAACATTTTTTTTGAATTTTAATATAAAATTATTCATTTTTATTATATGATTCCTCACAGTTTATTGTATATTGCTTAAATTATATTTAGATCGATAGCTACAGTTATTTTGTTTAACATATAAAATTAAATATTTTTTAATATATGCGCAGATTTAGAAATTAATAAAAATGGAGGAGAGTATTTTTCTTTTTTTTCTTGGAAACTAACTAATCCACAAATAAAATTTAGTTTCACCAATGCCCAAAGAATTATTTAGTCCGTATGTATACGTGTAAAAATGATAATCTTCTTTTAACACGAAAGGAAATGACTCGAGAGTTTGGACATGGGATTATGCATCATCATAGTTGTCATAAAACATACGTGGATGTTACGTCATGGAGACGTATGTATGTCCATGGCCAATTGGTCTTGCACCATAATTCTTACATAAATAGTTTTCTATTTGTCAAATGTAAAGCTTATCTTCATCTTGAAGAAACGTAGCTGTCTTTTTATAAACATGCTACGATCACATGAGAACGAGATTATAAAAACAAAACCAACTAATACGACTAGATTCACATGTAGGACCTGTTTGTCTCCTCTCCTCACGTAAACAAACCACATAAACTCACTTATTATTTACATTAACACACTGACTTACTATTGACAAAACTAATGTTCTTAACAACCATAGGTTATATAATAAATATCTACAGATAAAAAATAAATGTACCAAGATCTACCTAACATTCTTCTACTACCAATTGGTCCAGCAAGACGACCGACCACCAATATTTTAGCTAACTTCCCACCTTCTTTATGTACAATAATGATACCAAACCACAAACCAAATCCACTACCGGTTGACTATCTGATCCAAATACACCAATTCAACCGCGTGGGTTGGTAACAAACACGATTGAATTGGTATACATGGCTCGTTTAGTCAACCGGTTCAATGTCTTAAAAGTATGATTTGATCAAACCCAATTGGTATAGATTTCTCATGACCAGACTCCCAAGTGATACTAATACTGCCCCCCCTCCAATGCGTGCTTGCTCTTGTTGTTGTTGTTGTTCCTTCTCAACTTCTTCTCGGCAGCTATGTGGGAACTGTTCTTTAACACTTAGATCATCGATTCCAATCTTCTCTCTAATCGATTTGATTATCTCCGGATCTATAAGGTTACCATTTGCATCTGTTACATAGAACACATTCCTTGCTATACCTTCTTTAGTCGATATCTCGGCTCTAGCAATGTTTAATCCGTTCTCCCTCAATACTCGTGTTACTTCCGCCAACAATCCTGGTCTATCTGCTGTGCATAGCTCCAACCTCACACCCTGAATAATGGTGTAAAAATAAATCAGATTCTAAACCGGTCAATTTAAACCGGAATTGAAATTATTCATTGTTTCATACCTTAACCGTTCTTCTTTCAATTGCAGCTTGTAAACATTGGATCAAACGTTGTCTCTCCGGTTCTGAATTAACCGGGCTTCCATCACTATGCCTCACATAGAATTCCAAAAACGCCGTCTCGTCCACCGTTCTAATCGCAGCATGGAACACAATGTAAGCCATGTCCGTTAACGTGCAAACCACGTCGAACAAAAGCTTCATCCGATCCTTGCACTGTAAGTTCACGACAGAGTAACCACGTTTCTCAAGATTTTGTACGGACACGACAGGAGACGTGTCCGAATCAAACTTCTTCTCGTAGTCACGGTCCATGAACATCCTCTGATGCAACCTTCTCTCCATATGAGTATTCCCACCGTATGTAACGCATGTCCTCGTATCGTTTTGGTAACCATCGTCTGCTTTTAGTAAATTACGTAACTGCCCTTCTATACGTTGGACACGGTCGGAATCTTGGTCGATCGAAGTCCCGGAGTTACCATCTCTAACGTAGATCATCGACGCGATTCTACCGTTATGCGTCCATGCCTTAGCGTCAACAACATCACACTGAAGATCGGCTAGGACCGCGAAAACCTCTGAGAGTAAACCAACTCTGTCTGTTCCGGTTAACTCTAGAGCGGTTAAACCGGTGTACCCTTCGCTTTTACAGTAATGAGACGTCTCGATCGACTGGAAATATTTTTAAAAGAGTTATTTAAATATTCCATGTGACATTCACAAAAGTAATGCCGTAGTTAAAATGGTAACTTTAGATTTACCTTTTCAATGTAACTGATTAGGTTCTCGTCAGTTAATTTGTTTCCATTAAGATCGCTGACATGAAAAACTGAAAAAGCAAAATAAGAAAATCGAATTAAGTAATTATTATTATTACTTCCTTAATTAGTGTAATTAGCGTAAGATTAGGGACGGGATAATTACCATCCATGTTCCATTTTCCGTCAGAGGAAATATAAGCTTTCCTAATCCAGAGATTCATATCGGTGAGGAGCTGTACAGATTCGAGCAATATCCCTGGGCTTCTTGCGCTATCAATCTAACAAAGAAAAATCAAATAAAATATTTTAATTATTTATAAATCATTTTTGAAATGAAAAGGAAGAAACAGAGGAAGGTTGCGTGATGGTAAAAAACCTTGACGACTGTTGAATTAGGGCAAACTCCATTGTCAATCACGACCCTGCAAGTGACCAAAAAAGACAGTGACCCTTTAACCTCACTCTTTTGTATGAATCAAACATCCGAAACATTATAATTAAAAAACTACCAATAATTTGACTTGTGAATTTACTAATACATAATGGTAAAGCCATGAAATGACAAATACTTCCATGCAAATTTGGAGAGTTTTCGTTCTCCATCAATTCATTAAAAACCTTATATTCGTTTCAGCAAACTCATCATATGAAATCAAAAAATAATTTAATGAAATTGTTTTATCCCTAAAATATGAAAACGTGAACAGAGAATTTAAGTTTTGAATGATAACAAGAAAACAAGGTTTTTTTTAGAAGGGAATAAGATCTTGATTTTTTTTTGGTTAAAAGATGATTATTTTTCTTCAAAGAAGATGATTAGTTTTCTTCAAAAAATGAGTTCTATATGAAAAAAAAAAAAGAGTAATAGAAAAAATAAAAACCTGGGCATGTTCATCCGTACAACGAGCTTCTCATATTCGTTAGAGCAATCAGATAACTCCATCTTTATTCTTCTTCTTGTTCCTTTGTTGCAGAGGATAAATCCTTCAAGCTATATCTCACGAAACACCCTTTTTATCGTTCTTCTTCTTCAGATGTTAGGAGGAAGCTGTCATATAAAAAAAAAACAATTCATGTGTTTGCATAGAGTTGTTCTTTCTCTCAATCTAAAAACCACTCTGTCTTTCTCTCTCTCTCTCCTCTTATGGGGCAGAGTTACTTCCAAGTCTGTCTTAAATATTTAATAGGATAAGAAATATAAAATGGTAATAATATTAATAAAATATCCACGAGGCGTTACGACCGGCTCTTGAAAAATCAAAACAGACGCTGACCTGTTCCTGTTTTGGATTCCTCTAGGGGCTCCCATTGGAAACAAAAAAAATATCTAAACCATTAGAATTTTCAAAATTACTAATCTTCTTTTTTAGACTTTACTTTCTGTCTCTTTTTCACCCATCTGAATTTTTTTTTCCCCGGCCTAAAAGTATTCCTTGCGCCTACAGATTTCTTGTAAACCCCCTTTCTTTCTTTATTTGCATAATTTCATGTTCTGTGATTTGAAAACTCATATATCCTAGTATAAAAACATTAATAAACTTTTAATCAAATTATTGGACCAAGTAAGATTACATACTCATATCGATTTTTACTAAAGGGATGATTGGATAGACTGTAGCTTTAGAAAACTTGGTAAAATTTAATCTGTATATTTTGATGTAGTTATATCAAGTGTAACTGTAGAAATTAAATGAAAAAAATTATTTCTAACATTATATTTTTTACTTTAGAAAATAAAGCTTTTACATCTATTTTTTTATTTTAACTTTAAAAACTATATAAATCATAATTGATTACTTATATGAATGTAGAATAAAATTAAAGGTAAAGTTTTTTGTTACAATTCAACCGATCACCTCCAAATTTATTTTCCTTGTCTACAAACAATCAGGAGAAAAAAAGAAGGAAAAGACAATGGTTGGTCGTAGAACCAAGGAACAAGAGGCAACACTTTGAGCTAGTTGGTCTGTCGGGGATCCAAGCGTGACATGTGGTGGGAGAGTTATAGATTTTTACACGAGTTTTGTCAACAGTTAATTCAACGACATTTGACAATTAACGCCGTTACGAGTTAGGACGCAGGATTCACGTAATAACAACACAGCCGTTGATGATTCCGGTTCGTGCGGAAAGTCGGTTCTCTTACCGCCAAATATCACGTTCACTAGCTCTGATATTTTTAGCTTTTATAGATTTTTATTTCACTAATTGACACCGATTTTTGAACAAAAAAGGTTGGAAATAAAATATTTCATTTCACTAATTTGCACCAATTTTTTTTTTTTGCACAAGAATTGTCAAAAAGTTTCATTTCAACTTGTAAGATTTTTCTTTTGTTTTCCAACTGCCTTTGTGACTTGTTAGAAACCAAATAATTTAAAGGGGTAACATAGAGTTATGTCACTGGCACATATATTAATATTTACATTTTCAAAAAAATTATTAGAAAAAATTTATAGAGGGAACCAAATATTTAAACTTTCACGTTATATAGTTTGTAAGTTTTCTCTTTTATAATAACAATACTAGTATTAGGAATTGTGAAAATCAGAAGATGAGAAAAGAAAAGTTTTGGGTATGTTTTAATTAATTAAAAATAAAAACGTGTTGACAATATAAAAAATTTGTGTGTTGGTGTGTGTGTGTGGTGGGGGGGGGGAAAGAATCATGTGTCCACGGTAGGAAGAAATATTGGGTGGCTTTAAGATTAGTCGAAGGCGCGTCAAAGCAGAAGTTGGTCCCACGCGTAACCTATAGACATGCGAACGACTTTGGTCGGTGTGGCTGGTTTGTTATACTTAAAAGAAGATGCACATCATATTCATAGATCTTCACCATCTCAAATTTAGCCACAAATGATAGTAGATCGTAAATTCGTAAACGTTGTTCTGTTACTATTAATAAATGTCACTATTTATATGAAAGTATAGTAACGGAAATGTTATTTATCTAGGCAATATAAAAATATCTTAAGAAATGTTTGAGAGGTGTCATGTGAAATATAATGAAGGTTCGGGACATATTAAATGGGAAACACATGATTCGTGTAATCGTGTCTGCTTGAGTGCTTTGTAGTTGTAGCAGGTAGCAACGATGTGTTTTTTTCGTCTTTTTATGGAGTCACACTTGTTTCTCATTATTTTTTTATACGTAATATTTCATTTATCTAGACTTCAATCTGAGATGGGAGATGCCTTCTTTAAGCGTGTGATTATTTTCACAGCTCACAAGAAAAAAAGATGATATTTCAACTAAAAAAAGACTTTGTATGATAACATTTCACTCTGTAAAGTTTATTTTTAAAAAAATATCACTCTGTAAAGTTTATTTTTAAAAAAATATCACTCTGTAAACTCCATGCTGAGTATTTCAAGCTAATATGGATAAACTATTATCGGATCAATTTTTTTTTTTTTTGGTTTCTTTCTATAAAAATTCCGCATCGTTGAGTAAGTTATGTGATATCTTGATATCCTGAAGTGTCGGAAGATTTGAGCCGTAGATCTCGGCTAAGTTAGATCTTAAAGAATCAAAGAACAAAAGAGTGGATTAAGATTTGGTCAAAGACAAAACACGTGGTCACTGCATGCAACAGTTCTCACTTCGCTATGGTCAGAATTACAGAATTAATAAAATAAACCAATGATATGATTCCAAATTTTCTTCTTTATATAATTCCGTTCACATTTGATACTAATGGATTTATTAATTTATGTAAAATGTAAGCCGGAATTAAAAAAAGTATGAATAAAAAAGTAGTAATTGTCAAAGACATTTCAAAGAGAAGAGTGTGGCGTGGGACTATAACTTGGCTTGTAATCTTAGACATTTGAACCGGCCATTTTTCTATAATCCACTTTTCTTTAATTTTTGACTCACACATTTAGAAGATCGTGACATCTTCTAATTGCTTGTATCACTATAAAATACTAAGTATTTTATATGTCGTTGTTACGGTCGTATTGTATATACAGCTGTAGCCAACATTTATAAATATATTCATAAAGTTGTTCTTCCGACAAGATTAATTTTTATGGTTTTGAACTTGAACTTTAGATTTGATGATTACAGCGACAACTAACTGCCTGATCACGATCATATACCAAGATTAGGAGTTTAGTCGTTGTATTTTTATCCAAAACATTATTGTTTGTTAAAATTTTAGATAGGTGTAACAACTATCTTTAGTTTAAAATTTATATGGATTTTCACTTTTGTAACTACTAGTTCATTTTATGAAGAAATAAGATATGACTTGTTTTAAAGATTGAGTACTCCAAATCTTGACGGGAAGCTCCAGACAAGCAATTATCGGCATGGTTGATGCATGTTTTGACTGATGATCAGTATACTGCATGTATAATGATGTGATTTATTTAGTTTCTCCGCTATTTTAGGTGTAAGAATAAAATTCTTTTTCCACCAATTTTTTTCTTTGTTGAAATGTGAATGGTTTACATAAACTGGCATAACCGATTTGGTCTATTCCGAAGACATATATCTCTTACTTAGGGGGTGACTGGTTTTCCCGCTACCACCCGCAAACGCAGCTTTTGCGGTTGGTAGCGGTTGTTGGCGTTTTGCAACAATCATACAAAACGCTATAAATCGCTTCAAACCGCTATAAACCTCTAAAATTCAAAAGCTGGTTCCAGCTAGCGTTTGCGGTTGCGGGAGGGTCAAAAATTATTATTTTTTCAAAAAACTATATAAATAAAAAATAAATACTATTTAATTAAAATTTAAAATTGAAATAATAAAAATAATATATATATATATATATATATTATATTTTAATTTATATTACAAAACTTTAAAGAAAAATATTTATATATATTTTTTTAAAAAAATAATAATAAATTTTATAAATAGAATTTTTATATTTATTGTAATAATATGATTTTCAATATTTTTATAATTATATAAAATATAAATATTGTTTATTTATATTTAACCACTTTTGCATTTGGTAGTTAACCAGTCATAAGTATCCCGCAAACACAACAATTTTTAACCGTTTTACCAGTCGTCCAAATCTCTTAATAACGCATAAACCGCAACCACCCGCATCCGCAAACGCCCGCAACCGCAGCCGCAACCGCTGCGGTTACACCAGTCAGCCCCTTAAAAGAGGCCTTACACATAAAATAAAATAAAAAACATAATGCAAAAACAGATCCAAAAACAGAGCCTGAAGTGCACTACGCTTGTGATCTCAGTGAGTTGAGAGTAATGGCGTAGACTAATTCCAAAATTCTTTTCACTTTCTTGCTTTCAGTCATTCTATTAATATTAATAATATATATTTTTAAAACATTACAAGAGCTTTATTACTAGAATAATACTGCAGGAGAAGTAATAAATGTGTTAAGCCTTGAAGGAACATCACAAGCTAATTGATGATACATCACATGGGATGTTAAACATCTAAACCGGATGTTAAACGTCTAAACCGGATGCTAAACGTCTAAACCACTTAATCCTCTTATTCGCATAAACTAACTAGTCTATCTAATTTCATCATGTATAGGTACATGTATTGTATATATTATATGTGTATATATACACATACACATATTTAGTGTATAACAGTTTTGTTTATCATTTCCATTGGCAAGTAATATTTCCCAAATAGAAAATAAATCATAACCGACAAAGTACAAAGTCTACACATGGATTATACAACCCCACCTGATTGACTTAGTCATGAAACCTGAAATGGTTTCAACTCTGAGAAGCAGAATTAAGAGAACCGGCCTCCAGACATTAATGCGATCGATTCCACAAACAAATTAAATATATATACTGGTAGATAGGGTCAGTGCCGTGCGAAGAAATATAGGGCCTGAGGTAAGATTAATTTCTTTTGTTCATATAATTTTATGAGTATTCTATTTGAAGTGAAATAAAAATAACTCAATTTTCGGTACATATATTAAAAATTTAGAAAATAAAAAGTGATACACAAATTTTAGAATGTTAAAAATTTTTATTAATTTATTTTGGTTCTTTGAAAAATTTCACCAAATTATCCCAGTATATCGATGTGTGTAAAATGTGATGAAAATATTAAATTTAGTAACATAAAATGAAGGTCAAAAATTGTGTTTTAAAATAATGATACTTTTAAAAATATTGAAGTCTCTAAAACTTAGTTACTATATGAGAGTTTTATATATTTTAAATTACTTATATTCAAATCAAATGATAAAAAAAACAGATATTAATAAATAAAACAATTAAAGTCAACAAAATTTGCATCAATTTTTATTTCTGTGATTTGTTTACCAAATCATCATAATTTTCATGGATTAAAATTGATGACAAGAATTAAAATCTTTAGGATTTTAACTAAAACTGATTATAACAAAAAATAAGTTTCAAACAAAAGCTGGATTTGAAATCTGATAAAAATCTAACTAATATTATACTAGATACAAAAAAAATTAAGAGATTTGGGGTCCTAAATTTTTACATTATTTGGAGGCCCTAGGCAAATGCCTATTTCAGTTCAAGGTGTGCACGGCTCTTGATAGGGTGGCAATGATCCAAGATATCTAAAAAAATTAGAGTATTTAGATCTCGATTCGTCGGATCTGTGATTTTAATATTCGGATTCATGTATTCTAGGTATCTAGGTTTCAGATATCTATCTAGATATTGTAATATCTGTAGATATTTAGATTCAGATCCGGATCCGTAAAAATAATTAAAAAGGTAAAAATAATTTAAAATACGAAAATTCAAAAAATAACTCATATATATATATATATATATATATATGGACTATAATATTATTAAAATAAAAATATCACATTATAAACTTATTATATATAAAAATATTAGTATATCAAATATAATTATAATAAAATTAAAAATTTAATATATTTAAAAAATATGGATCTGAATATCTGGATCTAAAAATTACAATATTTGGATTCAGATCCGGTTTGAACGGATCCAAAATTTTACTATCCAAATTCAGATCCGAACATCCTGAATATTCCATTTTCAAAGTGGATCTAGAGCGAATCTAATATCAGATTCGGATCCCAAATAATAAATCTCTTATCTAATGGTAGCAACCTACATCCAAATATATTCATGAGAAACTGCATCTAGTGACTAGAAAAAAAACAAAATTAACAAAATAACCAAAATCTACATTACTAAAAGAGTCTAAATTCCAAACCGACTTTTAGCATTTCGAAAAATATGTTATTATCTAGTGCATTTGTTAACTAAACTCAACGTTAATAAATAATGAATAAACATTGACAAAGACTTAAAAATTGTAATATATTCATATACAATGATAAATGTGGTCGTACAATTAAAAAACGATAACACATTACCGGTAAATAGTAGTACTACTAATTGATTACTTGCACGCATACGTAGAGTGAGATTTATATACTAAAAATCAGTAATTACTAATTCTGATGGTTTAACATAATGCCATAAATCTCCAAACGTATAGTTATGAATCGTGTTGATGAGTAAAATCGTGTTAATAATAAGTTATAATTCACTATCTCACTTTAATATAAAAAATATATTTTTGAATAAGATAATAAAATAATATTAGAGATCCACGTTTGCGTGGAATGAACATTAATCATATATATAAATTATTTATGACTATTATTTATTTTCTGTTATTTATATTATGCAATAATAAATATATTAAATAATTGAGAAGCGAATAACAATTACGTATATAATTAAATTTGAGTAAACACGTAATAAAAACAATACATCTTTTTATGTATAATAATATTTGTTGGTAAAAAATCAAAATAATCATTTATTTATTTATATGGTATATAATTAAAATTAAATGATATTAAAATAGATATATAATATATTTTAATATGTATTAGTTGATAATTTATACTCATATGATTTTATTAACATTTTTATATTTGCTTTAACAAAATATTATTTTATTAATTTGAATATTTATTAATTGAAGCTTCATATTCAATGCAAATTTTAAAATTAAGATCTTCATGTATTATATATATGATATATATTTTAATTTAAACAATACTGATATATATATATATAATCTGAATATATATATTCAGTGAGACTTATAATTTATTATCATTTGTATCTTTTATAACAAAAAAAAGTCAAACTATTGATCAAAAAATTTTAATATAAATTTTTAACGGTCTTAGTAATTTATAGTTGTTAATATATAACATATAATATTTGCTAATGTTATTGCTTAATTTATTATAAAAATATAAAATTAAACAAAAAAAGAAATTTTTATCAAATTTTCAGTATTCAGAATTGTTAATCGTCATATATTTGTTAATCGTATTAGGTAATTCCGTAACTTTTATTTAAATAAAAAATAAAAAATATTCTTTTATACACTACTAATTATTTTGATTGTTAATTTAATAAAAAGCATAATATATTTTTAGACGGATTATACTGTTTTTCTAAGAATCATCAATAATAATGACACGTAACTACCAAAGCAATTGTAATGTTCCATAATTAATATATAAAAGATGTTTAATAACCTCAATTACTGTTAAGATTAAACCCACCCGTAAGTTGAGATTTGATTGCCCCCATATTCTCCCTCAGATATGTGTTTCTGATTCACATGGCACTCACAAGACACAATCGATGTTTATAGGTTCTTGTCTAGCAAAACATCAATAACAAAATGATTGTACCTTGCTGTATTGGTAAAAGTATTCATATTCGTTTGGTAAAATGTCATTTTTAATTTTCAATGAACAAAAACATTTTCATTTTGAAATTGTTACGTTAAAGCCAAAGGTAATATACACTCTGGGTTAAGATATTTATTTTTATCAGGTAAATTCTTAAACAAATGCAACATTTTCAGCTATCTAAGTAACTGTTTAAATATGTTAAAACGTCTTTTTATTATCAGGAGATTAGTGCTTTAAAGTTGGATGCCGAATGATGATGTACTTCTTTCTTTCAAGATCGCAAATTCATTTTTTTTGTTCTTTTCAGAAATTGAGTGAAAGATTTTTGGAGAAGAAAAAAATACCAGGTTAATGAAACTGAATCTATGTAGAATTGATTGATTTCAAGAATCAAGAGATTTGTTAAATTTGTTAAAAAGTCTATGAAATTATTTCAGTATAATGATTTTAAGAATTATTTCAGTATAATGATTTTAAGAAACTTGAAGATATGGATAATATTTTGAAAATTTTGTTTATGAGTTAAATTATTAAGAATATATGTTCCAATAACATTACATTTTGATAGAATTATAAAATCATTTAAAACTATTTTTTTAAAAACAAAAGATTTTATGTCATTAAAAAATCATCAAACCAATAACTCTTAATTTTAGTAAGAATCTCATATTTTAAAAGTCTATGAATCCGTTAACTATTTGAAATTTTTTAACATATCATTTCAAATTTAGTATCAGTTACCACTGACACTTTTTTTTTTGCCACTGACACCCTTAAAGGCCCGTGCCTCAGTGGTAACAATAGAAACATTCGCTTATGGCAACAATTTTTGTTAAAAAAAGCAAGGGCATCATTTTATGTGAAGATCAATGGCACAATAAAATTATAAGAACATGAGACTATACCAGGAAAGCACAATGGTAATTAGGATAAATAAAACATGTGGATTTCTTAAGTAGCAGAAATTAATGTAGACAATTATTAATGACAATTAGTGGTTTACGGTAATAGTTTTGATGTATTTTATAAAATACTTTTCACAACTAAATTTTCTATAATTTTACCCTTGTTTGAATATGAAATAAAAAATATTAAGTGTCTTAATTATTTTATCTAAACATTAATTAGAAAACTTAGTGATAAAGCATTGATTAATAATTTTGCAAAATATTGTTTTATAATTAATATTTTCTTTGTTAG
Source organism: Moricandia arvensis (assembly GCA_905132765.1). NCBI lineage: Eukaryota > Viridiplantae > Streptophyta > Magnoliopsida > Brassicales > Brassicaceae > Moricandia > Moricandia arvensis. The sequence goes on along the minus strand of CAJHQP010003744.1, from coordinate 1,670 downwards.
ATTAATTATCTATGTTTATACTCCATATTAATTTATATTATATTATTTTGAAGATTATATATTGTTTATTTAATATATAAGCTTTTATGCTTTAAATTTTTGTTGCTTTGGGCAGCAACAAACCTTGGCACGGCTCTGCCCATAACGTGTTAAAATAGAGGATGTCTAGAAAGTATCTCACGTATCTGTAAATAAAATACTAAATGGGCCTTAAAAATGGTATAAAGCCTAAGCTTAAATGAACAAAAAAGTCAACTAGTTCGTCGTTCTAAATTCTTGGGACTCCTCTTGCTCTTTGGGATATTCCTTATCTCTCTGTTAAGAGCATGTTCATTGCAGTTTCTTAACAACGTGTCTTAGGGTAATTAGGATTAAAAAAAAAATTAAAATAGCTGAAAACAGAAGAGGCGTATCCTAATTAAGAGAAGCAAGGGACGTCCCTTAGTGGACACGTGTCACAAGGCGATTGGCGAGAGTGACGGTGCGTTGTGGTCTTCATCTTGTTTCTTCTTTTCTTTCTCTCTCTCTCTGTTTCTTTTTTCTCCGTGTTGATCGCCGACATCTCTTGCCTCTCTTCGACGAAACGGCGATCTCTGACGAAACGGCGATCTCTGACGAAACGGCGATGCTCTCCTCCACCAAGGACGGCTCTCTCTCTCTCTGTTTCTTTTCTCTCCTTGGCGAAGGCTACATCTCTCCCGATCGGTGATTCTCTTCGACGGAAAGGCGATGTCTCTGTGGCTGTCGTCGAGGCAAGGAAACAGCGTTCTCTCTGTCGGTTGCTCTCCTCCACCAAGGACGGCTCTCTCTCTCTGTTTCTTTTCTCTCCTTGGCGAAGGCGACAAGGAAAGACGATCAGTGGTTCTCTTCGACGGAAAGGTGACGTCTCTGTGGCTGTCGTCGAGGCAAGGAAACGGTGTCCTCTCTGTCGGCAATCTCTCTCTCTGTCGTTTGCTCTCCTCCACCAAGGGAAACGGCGATCTCTCTCTGTTTTTTTTCCCACATCGGCGAAATGGCGAGCTCTCTCTGTTGCTTCTTAAGAAACTACCATTGGAGGCCCAAAAGTAAGTGTTTCTTAACATAATCTCTTAACTTAATTTTAATACTTAAAAATTGACTAAGAACCCACTTAGAGTATATTGGCAATGAACATGCTCTTAACCACACAAAAGTAGGCCGATCAGTCTCTTTACCATCTGATGATCTTTATAACATTTTATACTCTGTCTCCAAATCGATGATTGACGTATCCATGGTTGCATCAGAAGCTTATGGGCGCACACGCAGATCAATCCCTGAAGCTATCATCCCTAGAAATTCTATAAACAAGGTTATCATATTTATCTAGTACTCCTATCTACGTAACTTTTTTTTGGTAAACCTATTTTTTGTGGTAAAACTATATATGTAACGTTTTGTGTGAAAGTGATGAGATTTGTGGTTAATATACATAAGCTGTAAACTGGTTGCTAATAAATGGGATAAGTAAAATGAAAGGAATGGTAATTAGTGGAATCCAATAGAATGAAATTGTTATTCCATTTATTCCGAAACTATTTTGACGTGGAATGAACTTTCAAATGAATGTTTTTTTTTGAAATGACATAGAATAATATGGAATGGAATGGAATAATATAGAATGAAATGGAATATAAATCGGTGAGTGGGGA
>CAJHQP010003743.1:0-63490 GCA_905132765.1 Moricandia arvensis | reverse complement strand
GGATTTCTCTATAAATCCACAAACTCACCCTTATTTCCTCATTTTGCAAGAAAAGAGAAGAAGAGAGAGAGAGAGAGAAAGAGAGAGGAAGGAAGAGAGAAGAGAGAGAGAAGGGAGGTCTCACCGGAGCTACAGTCACCCGTCGCTGGAGCCACCACCGCCAAGACCAAGCCACTAGAGTCATCACCGTTCGCAACCGAAGGTATGACCGGAAACCGCCTCGTTTTTAAGTTATATTCCATTCGTTTAGAAAATCGATGGTATCTCGCAAACCGTTGCGTTTCTCGAGGATCTGAGGCCACCATCGTGTTCGTGACGTCGAGACGAAGCCGGAGCTCGAAGATCAGCCGGAACCCGCCGTCGACGCGCCCTCACGCGCCACCACACGCCGTCGCTCCGCCGCGCGTGGATCACACGCGCCGGCGCTGGCGATGACGCGCGGCCGCGCGTGGGCCTCACGCGCCGGTGTCGGTGTCACGCGCCGACGCGCGTGGGCCTCACGCGCCGGCACCGGAACCGACGCGCCGGAGCGCGTGAAGGCCACGCGCCGGCGCCGGACCGCCGCGCCGCCGCGCGTGTGGTGCACGCGCCGCCGTGGACCGCCGTTGACCGCCGCCGTTGACCGATGTTGACTTTTGCCCAGCAGTTGACTTTTTGCCCGTTTGTCCGTTTTGACCCGTTCGAAAGGCGTCTGACTCGATTTTTCGTTCTGGTTTCAGATTTGGAGTCTGTTTGAGCCCCAGGAGCCCACAAGTATCACTTTTCCACATTGCTAAGGTGAGGGTCTATTCCGTAAATCCCGAACCAGTATTAGAATTCTTCCTATTGTCGTTTAGTTTCGAAACATGTTCCGTCTGATTGAAATCGAGTCTTGCGTGGTAGTTAGTTCGTTCATTGTGAACCAAAATTAGGGGTCTAGAGGATTCAACTATTGATATGATTGAGTGATGTTAAGCAATGGTACATATATAGATGTATTTAGATATATATATTAGTAGGGACTATGTGATGAGGTCGTGTGCTCGACCCACCAACAACTCACATGTGGTAGAGACGGCCCTCCATGTGCGGGGGAGTAACCTTGCCACAGGGTTGAGTCAGGAGGTACAGAGACGTAATTCTGTACTGTACCACATGGTGGGCGAGGTTCGGAGACGTAATTCTGGGCTACCGACGCATAGTTGTTTGGAGCGCCATGCAGAGACGTTTGCATTCGACGCATTTGGTGTAAAGGTGATGGTACAGAGACGTAATTCTGTACTATCATCGCATAGAGGTATTTGAGATATATCCATAGAGGAGAATGCGGGGCGTATGGCTTATCTATGTGCTATCATAGCATTGGTTGTTTCGTGTGATGTCCTAGACATCGTGTTTGTTCATGTTAGTGCTAAACTTCCATAGTGGGAGTTCTTTTACCCAAGTCAGTGGTTTGCGTGTCTAGCATCCCATACCTCACTGAGTGACTCCCCTGTTGCTCACCCCTCCTTTCTTTCCCCCTTTCAGGTGATACTGACGATCAGGATTGATCATATCGGCGGGTGCTTTTGGGACCGTTTTCTTCGCTGTATTTCAGACTATATTATAATATTATTGACTTTTATTCGAGTTTGTGTATTATTTGGATTTATGAATATTTGGATTTTTATGTATAATTATTACGATGGTATTTCAGATAATTAATATTATTATTATATTATTAAGTGAGATGCGGGTCTCACAAATGTATTAATATATTTCATCATAATGATTTATATTCCAACATATATTCCAAATTAAATATGTAAATAAATAAGTATGACATCCAATTCTAAACATGGTGTAACAATATAACTCAAAAAATTTAAAAACACATATAGTAGATTATAATTTTCTGGAAAAAAAATTGTCTCCTGGGGCTAGCTGATGTGGACGTATTAATATATTTCAAGATTCTTGACTTTGTAATTTAGTAGACTAAGAAAAACGCCTAATTAATCAGTTGTATATATGCAGGGTATCAAAAAGGTCATTAATATTAGTCATGGAAATTGAATATTGTTAGATTGCGGGCGTGATGATTTTGTAAAGTGGTATCAATTTGCAATAAAGTTGCAGATATATAATTATGCTAAAACGCTGAGAAGAGAATGCTCTGGAGATATTGTTTAACTTTTTTTTTTTTTTTGGTGCAATATTGTTTAACTTTTATGGCATATTTTACTCGATGCATTTGTTTTTGAAGGGAATGCTTTTATTAATGACTTTTGATATTAAGAAAAACAAATGACTTTGCTATGAACATGTAGTACCTTTTTACGAATAATAATCAAAACAAACGACTTTATTATTAATTTAGAACTACAATATAAAATATTTCAAAAAATAAAATACAACTCAAAAGAACTGAAAATAAACCAATAAAAAGTACAAATCATAATACTCTTCAAATCTTAAATTTTGGTTTCCACGTTTTATGTTTTGGATCCCAAACAAAGTTACGCATGACACAACGATCTGGAGACTTGATATTTTATGCTTGAAGATATAACTTATTATTATCCATCCAAACCATAAACTTGGATTTATCTTGTTCATCAAAAAGATTGACGTAAGCTTCCTCTCTAAATGTCGTTATATCGTTATATTCATATCACTCATTTACTTTAGCCTTTGAAAAACCATTCACGTTTTTGGATCCATGAAACATATTTAACCAAACTTTTTTAGATTTTGGAGATATAAAACAGAGGTAAACTATTATATATTAATATTAAAAAGTCACTTAAATACATATGACCGCTTGAAACGTGAAGTTAAATTGTGATGCCATGTGCAAAGAAATATGACTGCTTGGAATACCTTTTCATGAGTTGACCATATGTATGACTTCATAAGAATAGAACACGAATCACTTTAGCTATTTTAATTATTTAATTTCTCTATGAATGGGGTATTGTGAGACTTTGAAACATATATAGATGTTATCACGTGAATACACGTTAGGGTAAGAGGGGATTATTAGCCATGTCATCTTTTTCCATGAGCCATGTCATTTTTTTTCATGAGCCATGTCATCTTTATTTTGTGAGAGTCTTTGTAAAGATGACATGTAAACAAATTTTAAAAAATCACTTGGTAAATAATGTCTAGGGAATCCTAGTAAATTCATCAGCTTTCTTATTAAAGGTCTATTAAACTCTACACATTCCTTTTGTTGTTCTTTCCAATTTTTAATGAAGCGTGTAATATAGTGTCTATTCCAATGGTCAAGCAATCCAAATATCCAGTCTTATATGTTATTGTATGCACTTAGATAGTATCAAGGCATAACATAAAACATAAATATATATTGCTTAGGAATTATGCTCTCACTACAACAAATATGGGTATTGATAGCAGACGATTAGCACTATGTTATTATTATAATATTGTTTTCATAAATGCTATTAAAAGCTACGCTATAATAGTAGAGTGGCAATATATGCTAGCGTTTTTTACCCGACGCTATAGTAGGGTAACATATAATAGCATATTTGTGATGTTGTTTTATATTTATTAATGACACATAAACCGTGTTATATTAAACTGTATAATAGTGGATTTATGTTGCTATAAATAATTCATTTGTAGCTATCTTTCGTTGCTATGATTCAATTTTAGTAGTTCATTGTTAGTTCAATTTGATTATGTTTAGTAGCATTGGTGTCGAGCTGTATATATCTGAGCTGTAGCTTCTATTATGGGCTGTCAGTGAGTGTTCCATAACTTCAATTTATACGATATTCTGATCAATAAGGTTGCTCTTCTGATTCCTATAAACCGTTGCAATTACAAAATAGAAACATGTAATGAAGCTGAAGTTGTATTCCATAATAGAAAATATATTATCCCACACAACATTCTCGTCATAATTCTGAGGGACATACAATTCAAAGTTACAAATCTCAAACTAAGAACACAAGTCTCATTTGTAAAGGAAAAAAAGTAAATGATACAGTTCTTACTCCACATCAAATGATGACAACTTTGTCTTCATGCCATGCTATAGTGGTACGAATAGCATCCTCCATAAACTCAATTGCAGAAGAAACCTCCAGACCTTGGCATCATTCACTTTCATTACATCAACCCACACACGGACTGCATTATTACCCAGTGGAACAAAATGCATTAACTTGGTCTGGGTTTTTTGAAGAACAGTGTCCTTCTGCAATAACCCTCGTCTGACCGGTAATGTCCAGTAGCCTGCACTTCTGACCTTCCTTAACAATCTGTTGTGGAGAACTATGCTGCATAGTATAAGTGATATGTAAGGGTTAGCAAATGCATCACTTCTAACGATCATAATTAACCTATTCTATAAGTGATATAACTTAAACATTAAAAATTACCTGAGAGGAACCTGAAGGAGATTGTGAAAGTGGTTTTCAACTCTTCACATGAGCTGCTGGAGTGAGTACTTGTGACTGCATACGAGGAGATGTTGTATGTGGTGTCTCTGTATATAAATCGTCGAATACAATTCTGTTTTCTGGCCATGCTACAAACGACTTCAAAGAGTCACGAAGATTTGAGTGTTCTTCTGTTGGCCGTCAAAGAAATGTCTCAGGTTCATAAACCGCATCCAAAAATACTTTAATGGCATTTGGTCCAAGAGGAAGGCCATTACCAAAGCTTTGGGATCACGAGTCTGCCAACAGCCTTCGGCAACATGTTCTTCAACATTTGATAGCCAATGTAGAAGTTTGCATTTGTTCATCGAAGTTGTGTTTGGGCTCTATGAAACAAATAAAACCAATGCAAAATATTAAAACGAGGCAAACAAATCCTAAGTAAAATCAATCAGATGAGGCGTATCTTAGGCGCAATGTCTTCTGGTTCTAACTCATAGTCAATAGCAACAACATAATCATGAGGCCACACAATAGTTTGTCCTAAAGTTTGTTTCCTACAAAACCTTTGTTTCTTTTTCTGCTTCCTGTTGAGCATAGTTAAGGAACCACATCTTCTTTGTTTAACTGTTGAAATCTTTATAGACTCATTTGGCATTCCTATGTTTGAAAATCTATATTGCCTACTTCCTTACTAATCACTAACGACGAGAGTTCTTGACGACACCATAGGACATGGCTCTTCCTTTCTTTTCTCTTTGGTCTTTGGCAAGCTTTTCTTGAGAAGAAGATAAGTGTTTTCTTTCATATACATGTCTAAATGTGTGACGAAATCTCATTTCATCGAACATGATTTTCTTTCTTTCTATGGCTTTCTTACAAGGTTTCACTTGGCATCTTCCCGAAACCGGTCCCAGCAACCCACTACTACTTTCTATCAGCATGTTGTCCTTTGTAATGGTGTATTAGCACGATAGTTTTACATGCAGCTGTATCCAGCCCTGCTCCGTTGTTGCCTCTGCCGTAGCCTAGATGAGCATGGGCTTTTGATCATATAGAAATTTCTTACAAGTATGTATCAAACACACAATTTTGCTTTTGCCCACACCCAAATAAGTAGCAAAGCAAAACATGTTCTTAAGAAATTTCGAGGTGTATGTAGAGTAATTACTGATAATCAATCACAAATAAATTTTCTTTTAAGCCAAAAGTTTGTAGTTGTTTAATCGTCTATGAACCATGTTGTAAGATAATTGAACATTTATGTAACCAAGTCTTTGGAATAACAAAAGTTTCTCTTTAAATCACATGTACGCGGAGCTCAAGAGATAAAGTAATGTACCACTGAATTTTGTTTGATCTAAGAACATAAAAAATAACAACTTCAAATGGTAAGATACTCTAAGAGGATTTTTTGACATAAATCTATGAGAGGATTAAAGTAAGTACAATTTTAAATTAACTATATTTTGACCTGCGTTTTTAAAGCACATATACTTTTTTTTGTTGATCATTCTAATAAAATTTATATGAATTTATATTTTTTTATCTAAAAAATAATTTTAAAATTTTATAACTTTGATCTGTGTTTTCATATCCGATCTAGATATGTGGTCGAACCGGTAGATTCGGCTATTCGTATATAATCCATTTCAGATTTAATAAAATCTTGTTAATTACAAATTTGATAAAATTTTGTAAAAATTCAAAAAAACAGCTATTAACCCATGATTTAATACTAGTTGATCCGATAAAAATCCAAATATCTGATTGTATTGTTTAAAAAATTGATTAAATTTATCATATACTTTTTAATATTACATAAAATTACAACTTTGGACTTTGATGAAAATTTTATTATATCATTCAAAGATAGTGGAAAATGGTAATAAAATGTTTTTGTTATTGGTATCGCAGTATTTTATTTTTGTTATTAACAATTTATTATAATTTTGTATATTTATTTATTTTAGATTTAAGAGTTGATTTTTTGATAATTAACTATGATTCTGAAATAGTTTGGTATATTTTTTATATTTATAAAAACTTTAGTAATATTGGCTAAAATGATTTCTTATGTTAATAACATAGAATTAGACCGTTTAATGTTGGTAAAAAGCCTGTATTTTGTAATGGGCCTCGTACCCAAACATAGCAAACGCAAACAAATTTAGTTATAATGTAAAAGCTTTTAAGCTGTGATGTTTTATTAAGTAATGTGACAAAATGAACTTTGGTTATTTTCTTTTTGTTTTTGGCAACTTCTATTTAATTTCTACATCTATTCACCGTCTTTCAAGATTTTGTATTTGAGGACTATTATGAAAATAATACAAACAAAAGTAAGAAAGTATAACTATCGGATTATTTAATAGCTTTTATATCAATGTTTTTATAATAAAATGCATTTTTCTAATAATATCAAAAGTTATGTAAATGTATTAATAATAGTAATTTTGTTGTTCTGATAACATCATAATAGGGTCTACAATAGTAATTTGGTTGTTCTGATAATATCATAATAAGGTCTACGATAGTAATTTGGTTTACATTTAACAACAAATCAAATCCATTAACCGAACCCGAATTTGCAGAATAAAAGGATAAAGATGAGTTAAAACAATGTAATGTAAAGAAGAGAAGCCGATAAACATCTGTTGTCTGGTTTTATCAAAACCAGCGGTGACGATTTTACTGTAATCTAAAGAGTTTTTGAGAGTTTAATTCATCTAAACAAACTACTGTAAAAAGCCCTTAACAGATCAATCCAGCCATCATCTCATAGATTTGCCTCCCTTCTTCCATGTCTAATCTCATCACAAATCATTTTCACCATCACACACTTCACCCTACTACCTATCTAAAAGATAAATTAAATACTCTACATTATTTATATTATCTCACTGAATGAAATATAGCTCAAAAATAATTATATTTATTTTCATTTCTTGTCTAACAAAAACTATTTGATGTTATTTAATTCATTAAAATAATTCTTGTGATTAAATTTAAATATGAATATATTATTATATATACATTTGAAAACAAAATAAAAATATTTCAAGTACATATGCACACACAATACATATATATATATATAACAATCACATATATAAATCTTTGCTAGGTAAAAATAAATTCAATTGCTATGCAGATATTTTAAACGTTTATACGCATACTACTACAAATTCAATAATCGAAAACTAAATGTTATATAAAATATAAATATGTTTATATACCTAATTTACACATCTGAAAATACAAGCAAGTAGATAGCGATTACTATATATTTCGAAGTATATTTTTAAACCAATCATAAGTAAGAAAATAATTAATCATATTTTAAATAAATATCTATATGAAAATAATATAAATCAGTTATATTTTTTTTATAAATTTAATTTATCATAAAATATAACTAAATTATTAATACAGACTGTAGCACAAATGTAAAATCTAGTTTGTACTATATAAGAGTTGAGGTTATAAGCCATTAAGTTCACATAAGATTTAAAGCAACCAATCACATTACAACATATAATTATATTAGTTTATTGTTTTAAGAAAATATTAATATTTTCAAAAAAGAAATTAATATTCCATATAGAACTTAAACTAACAAAATTAATCTTAACATTTTACAGCTTGCTTAAAAATGTTAATTAGTATAGTAAAATAGAAAATTAAAACATTAATTTTAAAACAAAAAATCGTAATATTAACAAAAAATTATTGTCTTTTAGGTATAATAAATGCAAAATATATTTTATAAAAAGTAAAATAGTAATCTAATGTTTAAATATTAAAAAAAGAAAATCATCTAAATAATTCACAATGTAAAAAAAGGAATTTTCTAAAATCATTTAAATTACAAAGACTAGAAAATTTGATGTTAATAACAAAAATTAAACATCTAAAAAGGGAAAATTTTCTTAATATATAAAATAAACAACTTTCTGATATATGAATTATTAGGGTAAATATAAATAATTATCAAATATCCAAGAGTTTTCAAGATTTACTTTGACAAAAAGAGAGATATTGAAAAAAAAGAAATATTTACATATTGGTCGCTTGTGCTTCTTTTTTGATTTTCGAAGATCTCAGAAAAGAATGAAATTCATGCTAGAGTGATTCATTTTTATGAAGCACGTAACATCAAAAAGGGTAATTTGCTTATGGATTCTCAGTTGAAATCAACTGATTAAAAGGTACAAAGAATCTTATTTAGACATTATGAATCTAAAATTTAATAAACATTATATATTGTTTGAAACAAAAAAAAATCCACGCCTTTATACCAGTTAATTGATGAGGGTGCTATGAATAAGATCTAAAAGCTGGTGTAATCTATAAGATTAAGAATTTTTGGTTGTCATTAACAATAAAACAAGTTACAAAGTGACTTTTCACAAGTTCTTAATTCAGTTCACTCAGTAAATAATTTTCAAACAAACAGATCTTACTAGCCATGACATTGAGAGGAAAAACTTAAGAGCATGTGCATTGGTGAACCCCCTTTGGGGTTCATAAGAATTTTTTAATATTTTTTTGTGGGTGCATGAATAGTTATGAACCTGTAATTGTTGTTTTCTGCATTGGTAAACTTGAACAAGGAGTTCATAGGAATAAAAAAATAATATATATATATTTTTTTTTAATTTCAAATTATTCAGAATATATGAAAAAAAATTTAAAATATATTAAAAAAATAAGAAAACTTTTTATTCAATATATGAAGATTAGATTACATAAAATCTAGAAATTGAAGAACATACAAAGCTTATTCATCTTCATCACCAAACTTTTGCCAAATATTTTCCATTAAATCAGCTTTCAAACGATCATGCTTCTCTAAATCTTGAACTTCTCTGCGCATGCCTAACATATCACCGACATTAATACTTTCTCTCCTTCTCACCTTCGAACATCTGGTTGACTCTCCTGACTCAAACTCAGATGTATTAATTTGAGCGTATCCGTGACGTTCGTTCTCTACGATCATATTGTGCAATATGACACAAGTTCTCATTATCTTTCCTATCTTTTCCTTGTTCCATTGTAGAGGTGGGTTTTTAACAATTGCAAACCTCGATTGCAATACTCCAAAAGCCCGTTCGACATCTTTTCTGGTGGATTCTTGCTTTTTTGCAAATAACTCTGCTTTAGGACCTTGAGGAAGTGAGATGGATTGGATAAATGTTGACCAATTTGGATAAATTCCGTCAGTAAGATAGTACGCCATACGGTAAGTGTGGTTGTTGACCTTGAACTTAATTTTTGGTGCTCGACCTTGTATGATGTCATCGAAAACTGGTGACCGATCAAGAACATTGATATCATTGAGAGTACCTGGTAATCCGAAAAATGCGTGCCATATCCAAAGATCTTGTGATGCTACGGCTTCTAAGACAATTGTCGGCTTTCCTGAACCACGTGTGAACTGACCTTTCCAAGCCGTTGGGCAGTTTTTCCACTCCCAGTGCATACAATTGATGCTGCCTATCATCCCTGGAAACCCCCGTACCTCTCCAACATCGAGTAATCGTTGAAGATCCTCAGGTGTAGGTCTTCGTAGATACTCATCTCCAAACAATTGTATTATTGCATTAGTGAAATTTTCCAAACATAAACGTGATGTACTGTCACCAAGTCGGAGATATTCGTCGTATGTATCTCCCGACTGACCATATGCGAGCATACGTATAGCTGCCGTACACTTTTGAAGGGGAGAAAGCCCGTTCCTTCCCGCAGCATCTCTTCTTTGCTGAAAGTATGGAATTTCACTACTTAGGCGGTCTACAATGCGAAGGAACAATGGTTTGTTCATCCGAAAACGCCTCCTAAACATTTCAGGTGGGTATGTAGGATTTTCCATGAAATAGTCTTTCCATAGTTGATTGTGTCCTCGTTCTCGATCTCTTTCGATATACGCTCGTCTCTTCGGGTTGTTGGTTTGACCATCAACTATTGTGTCTATGAAATTATCAACCACTTCGTCGACCATTTCATCAAAAGCTTCATCTGCTACATCACTTGATGAGGAAGACATTGTTGATGATATTTATTGATCTTTTCCTTCCTACAAAAGGCAATAGGGGATTTTAATTATTTCTACCTTCATAACCATTTTTTTATTGATTAAAGATTTATATATCATAGGGGATTTTAATTATTTCTATCTTCGTAACCATCTTTTTTATTGATTAAAGTTTATATATCATTAAGGTTTTAATTATTTCTACATTCATAACCATCTTTTTTATTGATTAAATTTTATATATCATTAAGGGTTTAATTATTTCTACTTTCAAAACCATCTTTTTTATTGATTAAATTTTATATATCATTAAGGGTTTAATTATTTCTACTTTCAAAACCATAACCATCTTTTATTGATGAACACTAAAACGAACCCGCATGTCGATTTTATCCTCGAAATCGAAACCCCCTTTTCGATTTCGAACCCTAAGACGAAACCCCCAAATCGATTTGGCTTAACCTAGAAAGCTCTCGACACCAAATCGATTGAATCAAACCGTCGGAGTGGTGGAGACTCACCTGAGATCGTCTACGAGTGAGGCCGGCGTTGATTTGGTCAAGAAAAGCTCCGGCTCTCGAGTCGCACAAGAAATCGCCTCAGAGACGAACAAACCCTAGGTTTCGAAGAGAAAAGGGAAAATGAGCTTTCACACGCGAATCCCCTTTTTTCTCACTCAACACGCGAGATCGCGTAGCCACTCCTGCTTTGACGCGTGGCATGAACCATATCATACGAGCTCACTCGCAAGAGACGGGCCACGGAGTTAAACCCATTTAATCTTTTCTTTTAATTAAACGGGCCTATGAACCTGAGTCCATGATCCGGTTATAAACCGTCGATGCGGGTGGCCTAAGAATGCCTTCTATGCTGAGTTTAATGAAGCGGTCGACAAGAACGAAGACCTATATGATAAAAACTTTATTGTTGTCCGTATAAAATATATATGATTTTATCATCAAGTTCTTATGACATAATAATTATATATAGATGCCTTTGGAAAGCTGGTTAATAAGAGAATAGATATTCATTTGCAATTAAAAGAGTGAGTATATTTTTCTCATGAGTTCATATTTCTAATTTTAAACACATTGTTTACTCACTATATTTTTGGGTGTTTCTAATCAATGAGCCAATTGTTCAAGTTACACTTCGTTATTTTCATCAAAATATTTGTTATGATTAAAACAAAAGTCTAAATACTATACTATCAAATATATATTCAAAAGAATTAAATTAGAGTAATTGAATACGTATATGCACATAATAAATATAAAATATCTAAGATTGATTGTAAAGTACATGAACAATATGACACTACGTGGATACATATCTAGAAAAAATTAGTGTATAAAAAAATAAAATATATGATTCACATGATAACATCCTTGAGGTATTATGTCGCTAATACCATAAACATCATTCTGATGGTAAAAAAGTGTTTCAGATTTGAAATCTAACAACATTTGATGAGAAGTTTGCCAACCAAACTCTTAAAAATTGACTATAACAAACTTACAAGAGATCAACAGAAAAATAAATACATAGATCAAACACTCAAACGCAATGTTATACAACAACAACATGTGATAATATGTCAAAGCCTCATTAGAAGTTGTTGGATTTCAAATCCAACATAACTTTTTAGCTATTAGATAGATATTGATAGTGTTACCAACATAAAAATAATAGTTTAGGGATGTTGTCATATAAATTATATAGTTCATGCAGATTTTGATACATTACTTTTGTACGTGTGTGTATCAATGTAGTAGTGTATAATTAGTGTAACTCATAATCTTTTTTCCTATGACAACATTATGAAAAATTGGTAAATACAAACCAAAGTTAAATATTGTGTATATGGAATAATAATTTATTATATTTAAATAGAAAATTTGATAAAGTTATATTAAAAATATTCATAGAAGTGTAACAATAGTTAATATACATCAAACAATTTTTATATTCTTAAAAATATTATGATTCATTAACAATACAAAAATGTTTATCAGTACAGTTATACATTTACATATACAAGCAAAATATCTATGTTTTAGTTTAAAAGAAAAAATAAGAAATCATAATTTGATTGCAATAAGATAAAATAAATCTAATTATTACTATAAACTCGGGCAATTGAAAATCTAGTATATACAAAAGTTGAAACCTTTGAAAAAAATTGAGTTTATTTCCTAGTAGTTTAATAAAATGTAAACCAAGGGGCAAGGCCGGAATAAACCTTAGTACAAGTGACAAATGATTATTATCCTTTGAAAATTGTCGATAAACCAGAAAACAAGGATCAATTACACAGTTTGCAGCTCAAACAGCTAACAATCCTGTTGCATAACAAGTGTGGCCCAACTAGATAGGAGCCCAGAAAAGACAATTAAGCACAAGACATTGGTGGAAAGTTTGCATGCTGAGCTCGACTAAGATGGTGCCGTTAATTTGAAAGCCGAATCTGCAATAGGCGCAAGGAGAGAGATGGTTAGAGTCACGGTAGCTCAGACCCCAAGTTCCATTTATCCATCTCGCATGAGCATCGCATCCTCGAACTTCAATCTTCCACGGCGACGGTGGCAGGAGAGGCTATCCCGGATACTAATTATGGGCTCGTATCGCCGGATGCCACGTGGACAAGAGTCCAAAGTAATCGTCGAGGGGTATTATTGTCAAACTTTTTTCACTACAATTTTTTTTTTAATAAGCCGTATAAATACTAGGAGAGCATTTTGAAGTTCTGGTTTGCAACTGTGAAGCACATAGTCAAGAAGAACTAAAGCAAGAAGCCCTTCTCATCCGAAGATTCGCTCCGTGGAGAATCTTCTCCGTCTCCTACTGATTCTTAGTTGGGTACGTTCTTCTTCTTCTTCTTCTTCTACTGATTCTTGGGAAACGATTTCGACTTTGAGAGTCGAGTGGTTTGTAGTGCTCACTGTTGTTACTGATCGTTTGGTTTCTAATGGGAGCTGATTTTGCTAACTGTTCTTGATTCTATATATCGGGTTTGTAGTGCCTCTTGATTTTCGTTGAATCTGGCTCATTTGAAACTTCTTTGTAGTGTTATTGGTTCGTTGTTTCGTTTCTATTGATGATTTGCATCGCCGCAACGCAGTGCGAGAGATCAGCTATTTACGAATCACCACCTACTTTCTTTGTCAATTTCTGTAATTTTGATCTTTACGTGCTTGAGATTTGCAGAGAATGGAGAGTTCGGTCTTCAAGGTTTCTACTCCTTTGGGTTGGTTCTAGTAACAGTTTTAGCTTCAGATACTTTACATGTTTTTGTTTGGTCTTAGCTAAGTAGTTGTGATCATATATTGGTTATCAGAGACGAGAAAACAATATGCTAATGGACTGAAAGCCAAGTACCCTGACAAAGTTTCCGTAAGAACTCTTGTTTCCTTTTTCTTGTACACATTGTTCTACAAACTCAGATTCTTATTTACAAACTCACTCAAATTGCAGGTGATAATGGAACGTTCTGAACATAGTCTTGTTCCAGTGCTCAAAAATACCAAGTGAGTAGTATTATCAGTTGTTGATGTCTGCACTGTTATGTCCAGTCATGATGACATTGTCATGTTTTTTTCCAATTTTCTCCAGGCAGCTTGTATCAGCAAGTCTCACTGTTGGAGAAGTTGAAAACATCATTCGTAGAAAACTCAGCCTTGAATCCGGAAAGGCTATGTTTCTATTTGTCAACAACACAATCCCCAAAAAAGGTATGGCTTCAAAGTTTCCATCCTTACTGCTAATTAATCAGGTCGTTCTCACTTGTCTTTTATTTTATTTTTAAAGCTGCATTGATATCTGCAATTTATGAAAAATATAAAGATGAAGATGGGTTCCTCTACATGACTTACGGTGGAGGGGATGTTGTCACGTCCTTACTGTGTACATTGAAGACGAGCTTGGACATCATTGGTTCGATCTTGCAAGAAGAAGAGGATCCTGAATTTCTTACAAACTGTCCTAAGACTTGGACTAGATATCTAACAGTGATGAAGACAGTTGTTGCGCTATCTGAATCAGAAAAAGGGGTGATGGAACAAGTTGAGGATATGATCAAGTCTAGGAAAGCTGCACTCTACTCTCTTGTCACCCTTTTTTCACGAGTAGGGGATCAAAATTGGGTATTAAAGCTGAGCGACTGTAGGAACTTCCAGATCCGACATCATTTTGTTAAACTCATGTTTATGGAAACAAAGACAGAGAAGCTTCATATCGAGATTGACAGGTCAGAGTTATTGGACCAGTCAATTTTACAGATTGCGGATGCAACAAATCTTAACGGTGACATCTCCGTAAGTTTCAATAGTGAAGAAGCTTTGGGTGAGGGAGTACTTCTTGAGTGGTTCTACCTGATTTGCAAAGAGCTGTTTGATCCAGATAAAAAGCTATTCACTGTATCTCCTAATGACGCCAGAAGATTCAGACCAAATCCTGCATCGTATGTTGAGATAGACCACCTGAAGAAATTTAAGTTTGCTGGTCTCATCATAGCTTTGGCTATAAAACATGAGATACAAATAGGTATCCTTTTAGATCCTATCTTCTTTCTCAGTTTATCTGGAAAACCGGTTCTTTGGGAAGATGTTAGAATCACTGATGCGATAGAGCACCAAAGCTGCAACAAAATATTAGAGCTGAGTCAAGAGGCTTTTGATGCTATGGAGTTAACGTTTTCGGTTGAGATTGAGGAGGAAAAGGGAAAGATGGTCGAGGTTCCATTATGCGAGAATGGTGAATCTACTGTTGTTAGCTACAACGAAAGAGATTTGTACCTAAACCTGAGGACAGAATACTTATTTGTGAAACTTGTGAAGGAACAAGTTCTGCAATTTGGGGAAGGCTTTGAGAAGATGCTGTCCGTGGATCACAAAATATTCTTTAATACCATACAGCTTCAAGATCTAGACTGCATGCTACGTGGTGAAGAACATGATACCATCTCCATTTATGAATGGAAGCTCCATACCGATTATGAATATTTTGAAGAAAACGATAAAGTCATTCAATGGTTTTGGGAGGTAAGGATTAATCTCTTGATTTTAAAAAATTTTCACAATGGTTTGGATATATAACAAGTTTTCTTCTTTAGGTGGTTAATGGCATGAGTGAAGAGCAACAACATAACCTTCTCTATTTCTGGACGGCAAGGAAGCATTTACCCATGAGAGGTTTTGAGAAACTCGAGAGACTTACCATCTCAAGACAATTCGGACTTGATGATACTCCATTTTCTCTCCCGAGGTCTCAGACGTGCAGTTCTCAGCTACTAATTAGAGACTACAGCAGCTTTAAAGTGATGGAAAAAGATTTTTTCTACATCACCGCTAACTCGGTGGGTTTTGGTTCGTATTAGGTACACAATTGTACTCATTCCTATTGAATCTACTGTGAAGTCGTATTAGTTTCTATCGTCTGGTTAGGCTTGTTCCAGCATCACCTTTAGGACAGTGCTGATCATTCTTGCATGTAGGTTCAAGGGTAAGAGAGTTGTCTTTTTGTAGCAACTTCCCTTTGGTTTGCTTCTTGTGACCAGTGAGTTTTGTAATTGACTATTCAATATTAATGATGTTCCTTTGAGACATGTTGACCAGTTCTATGTAATTTGCACATCCACTAAGGGGAAATTTCAGCTCCTGATGTGTCTGTCTCTCTTTAACTAGATATCACATTTCAGCTGCTGCACATCCATCTCTCGGATCAGCGTATCTCCCCACCTGCAAACAATACATTGCTCAACCCCATTCTACAGATAAGAGATCTTCAAAAGAGTTGCGTCTTCAGTTTTTTATTACCATATCAACAACAGCTTGGCTTGGAAGAAACAAAGAACAAATGATTCGGCGTGAACCATCGACACTTCAGGTTCTACGGTGACACTAAATCCCCTCAGCTGTACAATCTCCAACGCTTCTCGTGAAAGCTTTCCTGGATACATCCCGTTCTGTACCCAAAGCCTAGGCGGGTCACCTCCTTCGCTCTCTTCATTAGCCCATGTTTGTATATTCGGATCTTTCAACCCTTCAACTTGATCAACACTCAACGCTCTAGCTCCACAAGCTTTCACCCTCTCGCATTCATCTTGTCTAAAAGGAGTTCGATCATAAGACAAATCCTCTGCTAGAACTCTGTTCCTGTCTTTAACAGCAAGCACAGCTCTTGAACCACCTACATTAGCAGCATGAATCTTGTCCCCAAACGACAAGAACTGTAACAGCAGTAGTACCACTCATCGAATCATCGATCTCACTCTCGTGCAACTCCTCGTTAACCCTCAAGAAAGCAGACTTGTAAGCCTTCTCCGGATCTTGAAGTAGAGTAGGGTCTTCAGACAACACCTTCACAACCCTCTCCTTAACGAAACTCGAGCATTGAGTACGGAACACGCCGCGACCATTGAAGACACCGAAGAAATGAACGTTACGGTTGCCTTGAAGCTCTGTTTTGATGCAGTAAGCGTCTTGGTTCTCCTTATCAGGTGAGTCAGGGAGTACCCTCGTTGAGAGAGAACAGAGTAAACCATGTCGAAATTGGGAGAAGGGACCTGGATCATGATGAGAGAGGCTTTTGAACACCGACGCCAGGTTTGACCTTAGCGTCTCCACCACGTCTATGAGAATATCCTGATGATGATGAAGGTGGATATCGGTTACAGCATTTGCATTGAACACAATCCATCTAGAAAAACAGAGGGATGATTACACAATAAAAGATTCTTCAAAGCAGAGGATGCTCTGTTTCTTCTAGAACAAGCGATCTCCATACAGGGCGTGCTTGATAACACGCACATAAAGCATTAGTTTCGGGGCCCTCAAGTTTATAATCATTATAGGAGGCCAATTTATCTAATGATTTGTTGGTTTGGTTGGTTTGGTTGGTTTGATGGTTATGAGTATAAGTTAACATCCTAAGTTCTATAGCCAAGTTCTTACTATTGTTCTTTCTTTTTATTTTTAATCATATATTGTATTAAAAAGAAAATAAATCTTATAGATCATAGATATAACTCATGCTTTCCATTATTTTTAATATTGTGTAAGAAAAAAGTTATAATCAATATTAAATCTATTAATAATAGCAAACCCAAACAATGTTGAAAGGTTGTGTTTTTTCATTTAGAATTAAAAATAATTTTTAAAATTTGTTAATTTATTAAATAATATATGTATCTTTTAATTTTGTGACTTTTCATTGTAAAGTCAAAAATTGTGTCTTTTCATTATTATTATTTTTAAATGTTAAAATACTCTATGATGTCTTTCTTAAAATACATATTAGTTTTAAAAGTTGTGTCTTTTCATTATACAATAACATGTCTTTTCATAATCATGTGTATATTTAAAATAAATGTAAAAATATTATTTTAAAATAACTATTACAAATCTGAAAAGTCATGATTATTTATCTAGATTATTATGACCTTTAATTTGCACTATTTTGATAACAATACATTTGTACACCTTTGGTGATAATACGTTCGCACCTCTTCATTCACAACACATTCACACCTCTTAGGATACGACACATTCGCATCCTTTTGGAAACAACACGTTCACACCCCTTCAGATACGAAACGTTCGCATCCTTTCGGAAAGAGCACGTTCACACCCCTTCGGACACGGCACGTCCGCACCCCTTCGGACACGGCACGTCTGCACCCCTTTGGACACCAAATATTCGCACCCCTTCTGACACAAAATGTTTGCAACCCTTCGGACATGAAATTTTTGCACGCCTTCGGACAAGAAATGTGCGCACCCCTTTGTACAACAAAATGTTCGCACCCTTTTTGACATGAAATGTTCGCATCCCTTTCGACATGAAATGTTTGTACCCCTTCAAACACGAAATGTTCGCACCCCTTTGGACACGAAATATTTGCACCCCTTCGGACACAACACTATCGCACCCCTTCAGACACGAAATGTTCGCACCCCTTCAGTCACAAACTGTTTGCACCTCTTTGGACACGAAATGTTCACACATCTTCGGTCACAAAATGTTTGCACCTCTTTGGCCACAAAAAGTTTGCACCTCTTGGATGATGATCTATTAGCACATCTTCGGTCACAAAATGTTTGCATTCCTTAGGTAATGATTCATTCACACCCTTTGGGTAACGACTCGTTTGTACCTCTTCGGTGATGACATGTTCACACTCTTTTGGTGATGATCTGTTCACACCGATTTGCTGACAATTCGTTCACCCTTATTTGGTCATGATATATTCACACTTCTTTCGTGAAAATATATTCACACCTCTTTGATTATGACACGTTCGTACTTATGTGGTTAAATAACTAATCTTATGAAAATATACAATTTTTTTATTATGAATGAGTTTAATGAAAATGTTCAGTAATTAATTTTTTGAAAAGATACAACTCTTCGATAAATGAACATGATTTTTTGTGAATGAGTTACTAAAAGGTTTATATTATGAAAGATTTTAATGGTGAAGCTTTTGAAAATATACAACTTTCATATTATGAAAAGATTCAATGGAATAATTTAATGGTTAAGTTTTTGAAAAAAAAATTACTTGTCAAAGAATGAACACTTTTTTGCTTATAAAAATATGATATCATACTCAAAATTCTAAACTATTAGATTAAAGATTAAGAATAAACTCCATAGTTCGATTTAGTTTTTGTTTTCCTATTAAAATATTGACATCATCATTTAAATGAAATGAGTTTATTGTTGGTAAATATAATTATTAGTGAAGAACTGATACCATTTTGGTGATGAATCATTGCAACTATTGTTGATTGTAGTATTTGGTGACAAACCATTGTAACTTTTGGTGTTAATCATTACAACCCTTAACTAACCATTGTAATGTTTCGTTATCAACCATTGCAATATTTGGTTTCAGCCACTACAATATTTGGTTATTAACCATTATAATTTTTTGTTATATATATAAGAAGTTGTGGTTATTGACAAATCACAACCAGAAAATCAAAACAATCACAAATAGACTAGAAAACAAAGAAATTCACTCTTAAATGATTTTCAATGATTTTTGAAGAAACACATATAAACAACATGAGAAGCTATATTTGTTATTCTTGTACATAAGTTTGAAACTTTTAAGTGAAAAATTACTAAAATTCTAGAGTATTCATATCTTAATAACACCTTACACAATATATTATGTAAATATTTAATGAAAGCCGTTAATGATTTACAAAATAACCTATAATTTATCAATATAATTGATGTTATTTAATTATTACATTAATATAATAAATTGGTGTTTTTTGAGAACTATTTTAATAATTTAAAATACTATATAAATGAAAATGATCATATCAACATAAATGAACATATATTATTACAATATTCAGTGTGATATTTTCTTTTACAAATGAGTTCTCGTGCGATATCACACGGGTTCTTTTCCTAGTAATAATAATAAAAAATAAAAATAAATAAACAACCTGATTTTCTTTTAAAACACAAAATCGTTTTTTTCCAACTTTTGTACTCATTCATTGTTATATCTCTATTTATTAATTCTTGGTTTTAATATTTTCAGGTATAAATTGTTGACATAAACAAAATGTTTACAAAAAGTTTGAAATTAAGGGGCTAAATTTTTTAACCGCTTCCAACTTGATAAATCTCAGGCACAGCCCTTTCTCCATAATGGCAAACTTGCACCAATTACTTTGTTTTTTTACATCAAACGACTATTCTATTACTCAAATTTGAGGTGGTTTGGGAAGCCATACCGGAATATACCAACCAACGTAACAAAGATCTCTATGAAACGATCGTGCAGTCTTAGCCAATGCGTCTGAAATTCCATTTTGAGCTCTTGGGATATGACATATCTCGAAGTCTGGAAAGCATATCAATAGCATCTTTATAGCATGCAATTCAGTTGCAAAACTCAGCCATGCATGCGGTTCCTTTACCATCGCGATAAGATCCTTGAAGTATGTCCCAAAATGCTGGCATGACGAGTATTGAAGCATGCTCTCTATCGCCCATCTAAGAGCTTCTAGTTCAGAGTGAAGGGTCGTCTCTCGCCTCCTTAGGGTTCGCGTACCCATAAGCTCAATTTTCACGCTACAGTCCTTCCACACCCATCCGCAACCACTATACTGATCATTGGCGGTCCAAGAACCGTCCACCATACAAATGTTCTCCAGACTTAAGATCTGGGGCTCCTCGCTCCTATGCGCTTGTGGGTTCCGGTTGACCGTCTCATTAGCACTAAACCAAGCCATGCATTCACTTTCTGCATATCTTACTAACTCCATAGGGTCTCTATCAATTCTCCTAAATAATTTATCATTTCGGACCTTCCAAATATACCAAATTATCCAAGGATAAGGATCCATGTCTGATTCAGGTGCAACAATGTTGTCCTTTTCTCCAAGAAAAGGTAATCCATATTGGCATAGATGCTAGGTAATGGAAATGTGTTTTGACCAGAGGGTGGCGATGATAAAGCCCATACTTGCAAGGCAGGAGGACATTCACAAATGTCATGAGTAACCGTTTCTTCCGGCTCCCCACATCTCAGACAATAATTGTCACATCTCATATTTCTATAATTCAGATTTTTTTTGTAACCGCCACATGTCTTGTTATCAACTGCCACATAAGATGGCACATCTTATGAGGTGCTTTTATCTTCCAAACAAAGGCTTGAAGGTCGGTTATACTAGGTTCACATGTCTCACCCTCCACATCTTTCCTCAAAGGTTTTGGGCCACCTAGTGACCTGACCTAACCGTATACTGGCCATTCTTAGTATATTTCCAGCAGAAAGTATCTCAGTGATTTGTCGTACTTGTAGCTAAACTCCTTATGAGAGGAATGTCTTCCGAATTAACATAATTTTCCAGCAATCCAATATTCAATTCCTTTGACCCTTGATTTATTAAATCGCTTACTCTCATATTCGAATGCAGAACTTGAACAGAGGGATGGGCCGGTCTAGCTGGAATTTTTGGGATTCAGAGGTCCTCCCACACATTAACCTCATGTCCAGAATGAATCTTTTGTCTGATACCCAATAGGAATAAACTTCGTGCCACCGAAATTCTAGTCCACACATAAGATGGGCTGTTTACCGAAATTGAACGCAAAGGCGAACTCATTTGGTAATATCTTCCCCTCAACACCCTAGCCACCAGTGATTCCGGATATTGAACTAGTCTTCATAATTGCTTTGCTAATAAAACCAAATTAAATTCGTGTATCATACGGAATCCCAATCCTCCTTCCTCCCTTGGTTTAAAGAGTTTTTCCCATTTCCCCCAGTGTATACCTCTCTTTGGTGGGTTTGAACTCCACCAGAACTGTGCAATGGCACTTTCAAGATTTTCACAAATCTCTAATGGTAGCAAGAAGCTGGACATCACATATGTCGGCAGTGCTAATAATATAGATTTAATTAGAACCTCTTTTCCTCCTTTCAATAGCCATCTACCCATCCAACCATTCACCCTGTTCATCAATTTGTCCTTGAGGAATGCAAAGAGTTTGCATTTGGATCCACTAACATCTTTGGGTATTCCCAAATATGATCCCATCTCTCCTTCGTTTTGGATTTCTAAATTATCTTTAATCTGTTGCCTAGTATCAGTACTTATCTTCTTACCAAAGAGCAAAGAAAATTTCTCAAAGTTGATGCACTGACCTAACGCTTTCCCATATTTCCTAATCAGTTTCATTACTTCTTCACATTCCTGGGGCTCCGCCTTACAGAAGAAAAGGCTATCATCAGCAACGAGAAGGTGAGATATCGAGGGACATGCGCGTGTAATACACATCTCCGTTATCTTTCCTTGATTCTCAGCATGATTAAGAAGGCTAACGAGCGCTTTTGTGCATAGAATAAAGATGAAAAGAAAAAAATGATCTCCTTGGCGTAGGCCTCTTTTCGGGATAATGTTTCCCCTTGGCTGACCATTCATAAGCACTTTATACTTTACCGAATTTATGCATTGCATGATCCAATCTATCCATGTTTCAGAGAACCCCATCTTTTGCATGACTGGCTGGATGAAAATCCATTTCATTCTATCATACGCTTTGGTCATATCCGTCTTGATAGCCATCCTCTTATTCCGTCCGTTTGGTTTAGTTCTCAAAGCATGAAACATCTCCTATGAAATCATAAGATTATCAGAAATTTATCTTCCAGAAACGAACGCCGATTGAGTTTCGAAAATTAGTCCTGGTAGAACTTTTTTTAATCTCTGGCATAAGACCTTAGAGATAATCTTATAGCTAACATTGCACAAACTAATAGGCCGAAACTTGGACATCTCATTCGGTTTATTAACCTTTGGGATAAGGCAAATATTTGTGTCATTTAATCCATTGCCATTGTTCCCTCAAAAAGGAATTGGTTAACCATAAGGTTAAATCCTCATTTACGATATCCCAAATTTTTGGTAAAACAACGCTGTCATTCTGTCTGGCCCTGGGGCTTTCTCTGGGTGCATCGCAAATGGAGCTAATTTAACCTCCCATTCCGTAACCGGAGCTGTAAGTTCCTCATTAATTGCCCCGATAATATTTGTGGATACCTCCGATAAAGCCTTATTTATCTTCTTAGGATTGCATGACCCAAATAACTCCCTAAAATAGCTAGTAGCTATGGCCACTAGGCCATCATCATCTTCCACTGCATTTCCATTGGAATCGATAAGCTGGGTGATTTTATTTCTTGCTCTTCTTTGCTTTGTTAATGAATGGAAAAAAATATATTTCGGTCTCCTTCTCTAAGCCAGAAGACTCTACTCTTTTGTTTTCAAAATATCTCTTCAGCCTTAAGAGCATCAGATAATTCATTCAAAGCCTCCGCTATTTCCTCAGTTGTGGCGCTGTCATTCAAGTACAGCCCCTCCACATGTTTTCCTAAATTTAAATCATGCTGCCTCCTCCACTGTCCTAAGGCTTTGCGATAATTTGATATGTGCTCCATAATATTTGCATCAAGGGGAAGCTCTGGAGATTTCCATCTCTCCAGAATGACTTACCATAGTTCTTCATTGTCAATCCACCTCTTGTCAAATTTGAAAGATTTTGATTTTCTTACAGGTTTTGTACGGATATTTGCTAGAACCGGACGATGATCCGATCCTCAGAGCTGAATATATCTTACACCAGAATGTGGGAACTTCTCAGGCCAATCCTCATTACCAACAACTCTGTCTAATCGACATCTGACTATGGTTCGCCCTGCCATTTTTCCAACCCATGATAACATATTTCTAGAACATGGAAATTTCAACATTCCACAATCATTAAGCATCTGTTTAAAAGATAAGAACGAGCCATCTGAGCGAGGACTTTCTCCTACTTTTTCACTGTGACCCGTTATTTCATTAAAGTCACCTATCATAAACCAATGTCCTACTCTTGTAGTTGAAAAACGCGTAAGACGTTCACAAACTTGGTCTCTTCGTTCTAACACATGATCACCATACACAAATGTCATATAGACTTTTATTCCATCAATGATTGCCTCTACATCAATCATTTTGTTATTTGAAAATAAAACATTAATTTGAAATTCTTCAAAAGAAAATAAATCTAAACCACCGCTAAGACCAAGTGGCTAAACGGTAAACAAACGATCAAATCCTAAGTCGGTCTGTATGTTTTGCAACATCGACCTATTATTTTTCGTCTCAATAAGGAACACAAGTCCTGGGCGATGCTTCTGACACATCTCCTTAAGGGGTTGAACTGTGAGGTTGTTCCCATTCCCTTGACAGTTCCAGCTGATTGTTCTCATGGCTCCATGTCTGATGAGTTTTTGGGCCTCATCCCTTCCTCTTTTTTTGCATGCCTTTCACTCGTCTTCTTCGCACTATGTCATCCAGATTTACCAGCTCCACCAGTCATATTTGACCCCAAAGACTTAAATCGTTTTCTTGGAGAAGGAACTCAAGTTTCTTATTTGGGAAGCCCAAAGGAGCATTCATTTTGGCGCCTGGTTTCAACGCTCTTGTTGCCTTCTTTCCCGACTTTGATCTTCTTTCCACAACATATAAGGGTTCTGGCCATTTAACTTCAGATTCCAAGAGCTCCTCTCCTGGTAAGTCGTCGTCATTAGGTTCAAAACCTAACATTCCTTCATCTTGCTCTGCCAACTCCATGTCATCCAAAGCACCAATAATCTGATCATCCCTAGTCTCAGTCTCATGTGTAGATGAGAAGGAAAGTGTTCGAGCAGCTCCCTTGTTGTGGACAGTTACATTAACATCCATAGCATTATCCCCTGCTGATGGGGTCATGATCGTACTAGCTATCATCCTCCTTTGTCGAGCATCCCCATTCCTCTGCTTCTCATCAATCGGAAGTACAAGAGTACCTAATATTTTTTCACAAGGAACAATATCGTGTGAGATATCGCAAGTGTCCTCACGGGAGGCTTCAGAGTCACCATTCCAATTGTTACCATGTGTATCTGAGCGTCTCTGACCCTCCTCATTATCCAAGTTACCCGCTGGTTTAGCTCTCCATCTTTTCTCTGGTTTGCGATGGTATGGTTCATACCGACTTCCTCCATATCTATTACTTCTAGAATAGTCATTCTGATTCATGGAAACTCTATCTGCACGGTCCTCCCATCGGTGATTACCTATCCCTGGAGTGAGGTTGGCTGCGGCTGTTGTCATATCGTCGCTCTCCTATGTCATGTCGGTACGTAGTTGTATGATCCTCGTGATATTCCTGATATCTCCTTTGCCTCAAGGATAGCCAAGGTGCCTGGAGGTTATCACGCCCTTCATGTGCCGGAGAGTGCTGAATATGTTGCTCATGTGGAATCTGAACTCTAGAGAAGACATCAGAACGCTCTTTCGGGGCTTGAAGCCGAGTTTGAATACTTGTAGAAGGGAAATATCCTTTCTCATGGGAAAGTAATCCACAAATAGAACAATGTTTAAACAGCATGTCGTATTTGATTTCAATGGTAACCTCATCCCCTTCTGGTGATTGAATTTTCCTTGAGAATTTTAGTGGCCGACGTGAGTCTATCTCGATGAGCATACGACCCTCAGAGTGCTCAAGTGTATCAACATGTCCAATTCTCCCACCAATAGTTCTCAATTTTTTGTCTATCCATAAGTGTAGAGGAAAACCAACCAGCTGAACTGTAAATGGGATTACCCATGGATAATCGTCGTGTACAATCGGTTCTGAGCAGACAAAAACGAACATACAGAAGTTGAAATGAAAAGGACTCTGTCGAAGAACTAAGTTTAGATCTTCCTCAGAACTGATGTTAAAAAGAAACTTCCCATTTCCCAAGTCATTTTCTGTGTAACTATCATGTAAACCCCATTGTGATGGCATTGTTTGAAGAAGCGTCTCCACTTTTTATTTCTTCGGGTTTAAGATTTTTCCAATAAGACACAACCGGAATTCTTTTATGGGAAAGCATCATCATGATCAGTGAGCTTTATTGGTTCATCATCATCTTCGTATAACAATCCCTTACCTTTGATATATGCTGAATGAGAAGAAATCATTCTAGATGAAGACCCCATATGAGAGGATCACCGATGAAACGCAAACTTGCTATAGGACGAGACCTGAGGCAAAAATTTTACACTTGATATATTTGAATGATGTCCAAACAAATAATTCCCAATCTGATACACCAAAGAGTGTATTGGGTTAAAGAAGAGATCGGTCGAGTTGATAAACGTATTGATGCGTTTTGATGATCGTCAAGATGACAGAGGGACTAGAGAGAACCGTCGAGATGATCGTCGTGATGACTGGTGGGGGGGGGGTTGTGATGAACCACCGGAGTATGGCCCGACGATTTTCAATCTGTAGAAACAAAGAGGACCGTCGTGATGAACAACCGGAGTATGGGTCGATACTAGAAGCAGAGACCAGTCACCGCTGGATCGTTGAAGGTTCGTACGCAACAGACATGATCTTATGCACCAAATGAATAAGCTATCGACGCCTCCCAGCACATTAAGGGATGTTAGGAATGGACGATCTTCGACACAGAGGCTTGGCTCAACGGAAGGTTCGTCGTGATCATCGCAGACGTCATGCACCAATTACTTTGTTATTGTATATTAAAGATGGCCAATGGCATTTTTTGTAATTAATCTAGTAAGTGAATGCTATTTAAGTTGGGGTGTGAGAAGGATTGTAGAGTTGCCTCATAAACATAATGGCATAATTTACTAGAATAAGGTTGTTTTTTTTTTAAATGTTTCACTTTTAATATAACTAGGTGATTATTTTGGCATGCACGGGTGAAATTTATATAATAATAATCGTCGAATATTGATCGTTCAACCATCATGTCATAAGTTCCCAAACATATAGTCATGGACCGTCAATATAAGATTAATGAATAGGGTCATGTATGTTGATATTTTGTTTTTCTTAAACCTATTTAATTTACATTGGGCTTTAATGATATCATCCATGCAGTATAATTTACCGTCTCACTTTGATATGAAGAATTGTATTTTTGAAACGATATGATCAAATAACATTTGACATTCGCGCTTGCGCGGAATGAACATTAATTATATATACAAATTATTTATTCTATGTTTATTTACATACTATGCCATAATAAAATATCTCTATAATATTATTTTAGAAATGACTTTCGTACGTGTTACATTAACTTCGATGGTTGATTACATTGATATCTTTAATAAATTAAAAATATTATTTTTCCATTTATAACAATTATTTATGTTTTCTTTTTCTTCATAAAATTGTGATTAATTTTTAATTTAATTTTCTTTTCTACTAAAACACATAAATAATAAAAAAGGAAAGATTTATAAAATAGAAACATAGATTTTTATACAAAATCTAATTTTTAGATATTATTTTAATTTTATAATTATCAAAATACTTTATGCTACATAAATTTATAATGTTCAAGTATTAGAACATTGTATTATAGAATATATCTTTTACTTATTAGATGTACGTGTTTATGTTTCCTACAAAACATTGACTTTTTTATGTTTCCTAAAAAAATAATTTTGAGAAATACCCTAAGATAGAATTAAAAATTTTTTTGTCACCAAAATAATATTTAAGGAGAAAAATGACCAAAATAAACTTTATTAAAGGGTATAAATATACATTTATACCCCTTGTGTTAACTAATCTAGACTTAGGGTTTAGTGTTATGGGGTGGAGTTTTGGAGATGAGACTTAAAATTAAAAATAAAATAAAAATTATTAGTTTTTCAAAAATAAAAGAGTCTATTTTAGTTATTATTTTATTTGAGGTCTATTTTTGTGATAAAAACTTCAAAAGTGTCTATTTGAGAGATTTTCCCAAATATCTATTAATTTTAAATATTTTTTTTTCAAAAATGATTATATCTTATGATTATTTGAAAACCAAATAAATATTTAAAAATGTGAAAGTGCAGCAAGATAAATTATATTTTTATATTAATATATGTTTAGTTAAATGATTAGAATTTGTATAACAAAAAGTGTCAACACTTCAACTTTAAATTTTTAGCAAAAACAACATATATCAAACTATACATGATTTAAAAATATATATTTATCATCTTAAGATAAATGTGAACAAAATCCAATTAACAAAATGTTCTTATTTTACTCTAATTGTAGCAAAAAAGTTATGGTCACTTCAAGAAAATTGAAACAATTCAATATACTAAAATATGAAAAACCAACATTCTTAATATGAATAATTAAATCAACCAATAATTATTATTTAGTGTGTTTGATTTTTTAAAATATTACAAGTTTTGTTTAATAATGGAACTCTAATATAATAAATTTTTTTCCAATTTAAAACGAAAATATAGCAATTTATACAAATATAAAAAATTGCATTCAACAACATTAAATTTAAGAAATAATAATCCAGTTATAGCATGATAAAAGCTTTTTTTTTTAATTTAAAATTGTAATGGATGTAATTAAACATATCAAAAACAAATATTTGAAATAATAAAAATAGTATATGTGAAATGGCATATCTTATTAAGACGGAAAAATAATGATACATAATATATTTATTGTACATATAAATTACGAAATAACTTAAAACTTATAAAAACATGAAAAATATTTATCCATTGTTACAATTAACTTATTACGTAAATGTTTGTAGAAGGAATTTCAATTTTACCACTTTTCATTTGTACCTTTATTAAAGAGAGATTTTCAAAAATACCATTTTTTTAAGAGGCAATGTTTTTTAAAATTAATTATAATTTTAAATTTTACATTCCTAAACCCTACCCCACCCTACACCACCCATTAACTCTAAACCTTAAGTCTTAGATTAATTAACCCAAAGGTTATTAGTGTGTTTTTTCCTCTTAAAAAACAAGGGTAAAAGTGATTAAGGTATTTTTGAAAGTAGTACAAGGAAAGTGGTATTTTTGGCAATTTCTCATGTTTATATCCGTGCATGAGTACTGCATAATCACATATTATTGAATAATATAGAAGCAAGTAATTACTACATCCCCTATATATATTAAAATGGAAACATTTTTAATTCTCCTATATATTAATTGAGAAGTCACTTAAGTGATTTCTGCTGATGTGTCGCTCATAGGAGAACTCTCCAATTAATTTTAATATTATGATTGGTTGATGGTTTTTTATTTATTTAATTAAAGCTTTTAAAATGAACTAATATTAGAGTTATCTAATATAATCTATGTTTTCAAACAAACAATTAAACATCTTAAATATAGATGAATTAACATAATTTTATTTATAGAAATAAATTAAATATCATAGATTATATTATATAAGTTGATAATATACATATAAATACATATGATACTACATAAACAATTATAAAATGATTTTCAATATATTTATATTAGCAACAAATTACAATCAATCATAGATTTCATAAAACTAATTAATCTAAACCTAATAATATTAATTAAACTCTCTCATTCGCTATATTACAAGTTAAATATTTTGTAATTGTTTATCTTAAAATAATGTGATGGGCGGAGATATTCTAAGGAAGAGTTTTTTTGCTTAATCCATTTGAGTTTTATGTGAAACACTACATAAAAAATGAATGAAAAAGTGTGATTTGTGATTTGACAAAATTATGGAATAAACTGATTAAATTTCCATTTCCTAATACATGTTTTCATGTTTACGTTAACCAAATTTATTCTTAGTTATAAGGAGATAAATCCAACTATATATTAATTGAAAAGTTACTTAAGTATTTTTTTGCTTATGTGTCGTTAATAGGTTAAGTTTTAAAAAATAATTATAATTTGATTGGTTGTTAAATTTTATTAGTTAACTTCTAAAAATTAAAGGTAACTCTAGAATTTATTAATAAAAATTACCTAATAACACAAGTGATATTACAAATAATGGTTTATGGTAACTAAATGTAGAATTTGACAAAAGATATATATGTTTTATCAATTTCTTTATTTTTATCAATTATTTATATATAAATAAATAAAATAATTTACCATTTTTATAGAAATAAATTTTACGGTTATGTATTCTTATATAAAAGAATAAGATTTGCAAGTAAGAAATTATTTGAACTTTTTCATGTTTTTAAAACCCACACAAAAATGTTTACAAAATAGCCACTGATTATTTTGGTCATATTAGAGCTATAAAAAACACTCTTTTTTTGAAAGCTAGAGTATTTGCGGTTTTTTCACGTGTTAAAATAAAATATAAAGTAATTCTACAACCAATTATTTGAATTAATTATAATATTGTTTTTCTATAAAAGTAATTTTTTAATGACTAAGGTTTATGTTGTCAACTATTTTAAATAGCACTGATCTTCTAAAAATATATACTGAAATTTCTGATTATTCAACTATTTAAAGTTAAAATTTTAAAATTTATAATTATTATTCAAAAACTATAAAATTGTAAACATAATATATATTTGGGAAATTTTCAAAATACCACTTTCATTGTACCACTTTTCATTTTTACCTTCATTAAAGAGACATTTTCAAAAATACCACTTTTTTAAGGGGTAAACTTTTCTAAAAATAATTAGAATCCTAAATTTTACATTCCTAAACCCTACCCCCACCCTACACCACCTCTTAACTCCAAACCCTAAGTTTTAGATTAATTAACCCAATGGTTATAAGTGTGTTTTCCTCTTAAAAAAACAAGGATAACAATGATTAAGGTATTTTTGAAAAGTGGTACAAGGAAAGTGCTATTTTTGACAATTTCCCTATATATTTCTTGATCTAATATAACTATCCGCAAAATTGTGGGCAAACACCTAGTAAATAACCTTAAAATGTAAACTATTCACAAGAATGCCATTACACTGATGTGTCAACACAATAGGGCTTCTCACACCTTCCTTTTAAATAATTCTTCTCATACTAGACATTCAATCCCATTAATTTAAAATCCCTTATATGAACCAACGATACCATATAATATAATTTAACTCCTAAAGCTTTTATATAACTTAAGTAATTAAATATTTTCGTTGTCTGGACATGTATTTGATTATAACGTTTGTAAATCAATTTTTTAGCATATAGTTTTGTTCCTCATATCCCGTGAGTTTCCAGAGTAAAACATTCGATAACAACCATTATCCCTTATATATTAATCTTGAAGTATTACAACATGTTTTGATAACCACGTGTTATCATTTTGATGATTCTGAAAACTCTTAGAAAAATAGGTTGGTCCATCTAAACATAAATTATATTTTTTTGAAATTAACTATCAAATTAGTTATTAGAGTATAGAAGAATATTCTCCATTCTTTCCTTAGAAAAAATAGAGAATTACCTAATATGATTAACAAATATATGAAAATTAATGATTTTGAATAATAAAAATTTGATAACCATTTTTGTATCCTCCATCATTTTGTTTAATTTTATTTTCTTAAAAGAAATCAAATAATCACATTAAACATATAATAAAAAATTAGATTTTTTCTTATATGCTGTAGTTTGATTTTTTAAACAATTATAAATTACTAAGACTATAAAATATCTAAATTAAATTTTTTTATCAATAGCTTAGTTTTTTTATTATAAAAATACAAATAATCATAAAAAGATATAAATATGAAGTCTCATTTAATATATATTCAGATTAAATACATATATATATATATATATATATATATAATGCATAAACATGTTAATTTCAAAATTTGCATTGAGTAAGAATCCTTAGTTAATAAATATTCATATTAATAAAAATAATATTTTTGTTACAGAAAATATAAAAATGTTAGTAAAATATTAAAATCATCTGAGTACGGAACCTCAATTAATAATTATTCATATTAAATATACTATATATCTATGTCAAAATTATTTAATTTTAATTATATACATACAAATAAATAAATGATGATTTTTATTTTTTACCAACAAAAATTATTGTAAATAAAAAGAGAGATTATTTTTGGGAGAATTTCAAGTTTACCACTTTTGTTGTACCACTTTTCATTTTTACCATTATTCAAGAGACATTTTCAAAAATACCACTTTTTTAAGTGGCAAATTTTTCTAAAATTAATTAGAATCCTAAATTTTACATTCCTAAACCCTACCGCCACCCTACACCATCCCTTAACTCTAAACCCTAAGTCTTAGATTAATTAATCCAAGGGTTATAAGTGTGTTTTTTCCTCATTAAAAACAAGGATAAAAGTGATTAAGGTATTTTTGAAAAATGGTACAAGGAAAGTGGTATTTTTGACAATTTCCCATTATTTTTTATTTATGTGATTACTCCAATTTAATTATATACATAATAGTTATTCACTTCTCAGTTATTCAATATATTAGTTATTGCATAATACATAAATAAACACAAAAAATAATAATATGTATAAATAATTTGTATATATAATTAATATTCATTATGTACAAATGCGGATCTCAAATGTTATTCAATCAAATCATTTCAAAAATACAACTCTTCATATCGAAGTGAGATAGTGAATTATAACATCCGAATGATATCATTGAAGCATAATGTAAATTAAAGGGAAATTGTCAAAATACCACTTTCTTTGTACCACTTTTCAAAAATACCTTAATCACTTTTATCGTTGTTTTTTAAGAGGAAAAACACACTTATAACCCTTGGGTTAATTAATCTAAGATTTAGGGTTTAGAGTTAAGGGGTGGTGTAGGGTGGGGGTAGGGTTTAGGAATTTAAAATTTAGGATTCCAATTAATTTTAAAAAAAATTGTCACTTAAAAAATGGTATTTTTGAAAATATCTCTTTAATGAAGGTAAAAATGAAAAGTGGTACAAGAAAAGTAGTATTTTTGAAAATTCCTCTAAATTAAATAGAATTAAAAAATAAAATATCAACAAACATAACTATATGTTTGAGTACTTATGACATCATAGCTAAACGATCAAAGATATTATTCAACCATTATTATTATATAAACTTCACTCTGTGCATGCGCGCAGATTGTCACCTAGTATATAATTAAATTGGAGTAAACACATTAATAAAATCAACCTCTCTTTTTATTTACAATATTTTTTGGGGAATTTTCAAAAATACCACTTTCTTGTACCACTTTTCACTTTTACCTTCATTAAAGAGACATTTTCATAAATACCACTTTTTTAAGAGGTATTTTTTTTAAAATTAATTAAAATTTTAAATTTTACACTCCTAAACCCTAACCCACCCTCCCACCCCCTTAACTCTAAACCCTAAGTCTTAGATTAACTACCCAAGGGTTATAAGTGTTTTTTTTTCTCTTAAAAAATAAGGGTAAAAGTGATTAAGGTATTTTTGAAAAGTGGTACAAGGAAAGTGGTATTTTTGATTTTTTGGTAAAAAATAAAATAATCATTTATATGTTATATAATTAAAATTAAATGATATTTACATAGAGACATAGTATATTTTAATATGATTATTTATTAATTAAGGCTTCGTATTCATGTGATTTAATAAACATTTTTATATTTTGTAACAAAAATATTTTTTTATTAATTTGAATATTTATTAATTGAGGCTTCCTACTCAATGAAAATTTTGAAATTAAAATGTTTATGTATTTTATAGTCCCTCTGTTTCAAAATGATATATGTTTTGGAATTTTAACACTAATTAAGAAAACATATAAAATTGTAATTTCCAATGCATTATTTTTTGTAATTAATTATTCCATATATTTTTTAACCAATAAGATTTTCATAAACACTTTTAAATTTTTAATTTATCATTAAAATGCATTTAAAATGTAAAAATATATCTTTTTGAAACAATTCTTTTTCTAAAAAATGGATCTTTTCGGAACGGAGGTAGTATATGGTATGTATTATTAAAATTCTCATAATAATTTAAAACAAAAAATATACCCGTCGTTTGAAAGGGCGGGTCAGAACTAGTATATATTAATTTTAAATGGTATTGAAAAAATAAATAAATAAATAAATATATATATATATATATTTAATCTGAATATATATATATATATACTTATTCTGAATATATATATATATATATATATTAACTGAAGCTTCATATTAATATGATTTTATGATCATTTATATTTTGTTTAACAAAAAGTTAAATCATCGATCACAAAAATTTTAGTGTGCATTTTTAACCGTTTTAGTAGTTTATAATCGTTAAAAATATAGCATATAGGAAAAAAATATAATTTTTATTATATTTTAATGTGATTGTTTATTTTTTTTAATAATATAAAATTAAACATAAATGATAGGGGATGCAAAACTTTTATCAAATTTTTACTATTCAAAATCATTAATTATCATATATTTGTTAATCATATTAGGTAATTCCATAGCTTTTATTTAAGGAAAGAATGAAGAATATTATGTTATACACTACTAATTAATTTTATAATTAGTTTAATAAAAAGTATAATACATGTTTAGATGGACCAATCTATTTTTCTAAGGATTCTAAGAATCATTGTAGTGATGATACGTGGCTACCAAAACATGTTGTAATGCTTCAGGATTAATATATAAGAGATTATTTTGACGAGCGTTTTTTTTTTGGATTATAATAAATTATGATATGAATTAGTATTTTAGGAATGCTATTCAATATATTATGTTACAAAGTCGTATTATACAGAACTCAATATATTATGCTACAAAGTCGTATTATATAGAAGAAGAGAACTTTAAAAAATATAATTGAGATTTTGAGATTAGTTTATTTGATATTTTGTATGAACACTCCTATGTAACTCTTTTTAGGTTTGAACATTCTACATGACACAAATAATCAAACTGAAGCTGAACCGAAAATCCAAGTTCAGGGAAAATACCTATTGGTATTTTTGAACCCACGGGTATCTGTTCGATTTTAGATCCCATCTAAAACTCGATTGGATACTATATTTTTTGTGTATATTTTTGCATTTGAGTTTTCGGTTATAGTTTCGAGTTTCAGGTAAAATTTCAAAATTTTCAATATATATTTTGGTATTCGGGTAAAATTCTGGATACTTTTATCTTCCTTGGGCCAGATTTCGGGTAAAGTTTTGAATCTTGTCGGGTGTATAAATATTTTTCGGTATTTATTTGGCTTTTTGTGTTTCACTATTTTTTGGATTTTTGGGTATTGCAAATTTTTATGGGTCCTAAATTAGATCCGTTACATACCCAAAAGTTATAAGTATTTTAAAAGTATTTAAATTATGGACTCGAACCCACTTGGACCTGAAAAGAACTGACCAAACCCGAACCGGAAAATTTCTAATATCTAATTAGATTCAAATGTTTAGTATCCAAATGATCCGGATCCGAAAAGAACCGATTAATACCTGACCCGAATATCCATGCCTACTCTCTCTCATTATATTTTTGCATGCATTTATATCTGTTGAGTTGGTGAAACTTATATTTCAACTTACAGATTTTTGGCTAATTGAATAATATAGATTTATAATGCTTTTAATAAATTTAAAATTTGTAAATAAATAACATTTTTATTCTAGATACCTTTTATAAAAATTAATTTAACGTGTTTTTAACAGATGGCTTGTGTTAGTAAGAATTCAAGTCCGGAATAACACTATAATGGGCCATGGGCAAATTTGTTTTTGTTACAAAAGTCAATACTTTACATATTGTCTTCGAAATGGAGCTTATAATGATTACAGTAAAATATGTCAAATTTTTGCTTATAAAATAAGTTGCTGTATGTCATTCTATATTACCCCTTCTGAACTAATAATACAACATCATTCTCTCTTTCTTTAGTATGCATTTTTTTCTCTTCTTTACGTAACTTTGTACATAATAATACATATGATAATATATATAAACTTAACAAAAAGATATAATCTAATATAATTATAACACGTTATCAGCACGATAACTCTATTATTAAAAAAAGTTATTATTATGTTCGGAGTGGGATCTCCATTTTATTAGTTACGTTTATAGTTACCGGAGTGCGGCTTTGCCCCTCGTCTTTATTATTAATTTTATATTGGATGCTTAAGGCACCATGATGGCCGGTGTACCGCCTAAATATTTAATTTATTATTCATAATAGATTAAGTTGTTATCATAGTTTATTGTTACTACCATGATTGATTTACCATTTAATTTATTTACGTTCAAATTTGATGTAGATAATTTATCATCATGCATAACTGAATATATTTTAAGGAGGCACATATATATTTAAACATTTTGTTTAAACTAATAAAATTTATAATTGTTTGCTAATATTTTTAAATTAATTTTTACCTTATATTATTACGTCCAACGGTCATACATATATTAAATAAAAAAAATTAACTACTTTCCAAACGGCTAGTTAACGGCTAATGAACAGTATTTTAAAATCTACAAATACTCTTAGAATTCATTCATTCATTTTACATCTTCCCAACATCTTATTTTACAAAATTCCCATTCTCTTAAATTTTTTTTAATCCTTTGTTAGTTTTTGTAATTGGCTTTTTCTTAATTGCTTTCTATGGTTTACTCATTGGAGAATTCTCTCCCGAAGAAAATGTGTTTATTTTTATTTTGATGTTTTATCCATTTGTATTTCTTGTAATCGCAATGCTCATTCCTGCACCTCGAATATTTTAATAAAAAAATAATTCTAATTATGTTGTTTATTACTATTTGATTTTAGAAATCTAATGGCAACCATGGAGAAGCTCCAATTTCCCACTCTAGACATCACCGGTACCAATTACATTTCATGGGTTACAAATGTCGAACTTCATCTTGAATCACTTGGTTTATCTGAGATTGTTAAAGAGAATAATACTTCAACGCCTCAAGAAAAGGCCAAATCGGTGATCTTCCTTAGAAGACTCCTTGATGAAAGTATTATTTATGACTATGCCAACATGAGAGATCCTAAAGAGCTATGGAAGTCTCTGAAAGATCGTTTTGATCATCAGAAAGACATAACACTTCCACTTGCTCGAGATGAATGGCAAAATTTGAGATTCCAAGATTTCGACAAAGTAATGAATTACAATTCTGCTGTGCTTGGGATTGTGGCCAAATTGAGATATTGTGGTGAAACGATCACCGAATATCAAATACTTGAGAAGACATACACCACATTTCACAAGAGCCACATCACCCTGCAACAACAATACAAGTTGCAGGGGTATACTAAATTTTCGGATTTGATTGTGGCACTCCTCATAGTAGAAAAGAATAACGAGCTTCTGATCAAGAATCACATGACTCGTCCAACTGGTTCTAAAGCATTCCCTGAAGCAAACACATTAAATGCAAAGAAACCAGTGAGGGAAAATAAGCTTTTTCGAGGTCGCGGTCGTGGCCGCCAAAATTACCGTGGACGTGGACGAAAGTACAACTCACAAGATAGGAAGTCATTCCAGTGGGTCCGCTCGGAGCAATCCCCTAAGGGAAAAGAACACCAAGGAAGTACTCCTTAGAAGCGAAAAGATGCTTGTTTCAGATGCGGTACTAAGAGACCTTGGTCTCGTATATGTCGTACCCCCACACACCTTTGTGCTCTATACAAAGAATCCGTCAAAGGGAAAGAAAAGGAGGTAAACTTTGTGGAACATTCTGAGGGTACAACGCACCTCGATGCGACTGACTTTGTGAATGATTTCGAAGAAACCGCAATCACGAAAGCTTAAGTCTCTATCATGTGACTTTTGAAATTCCATAATTATACCATAAATAATTGCTGTTTGTGGAAGATTAATGTATAGTTATTCTGTGTTTTTCAACTACTTATGTATAATTATTGGGTGTTTAATATTTGGTAATGATGTATAATATTATCTTATGTTGATTCTTTTTGTTTGTCTCAGAAATGGACGTTACAAAAGGAACATCAACCAAGAACAACTCTAGAGATATTTGTATATCAGATAGTGGAACAACACACACTATTTTGAAACACAAAAAATATTTTTCTGAACTAAAACCGACAAATATAACTGTTAACACAATATCAGGTCCTGCAGACTTGATTGAAGGGATTGGCAAAACCCATTTCACATGCCTAATGGAATGGTATTCTCGATAAATAATGCACTATTTTCTCCAAATTCTAAAAGGAATTTGTTGAGTTTTAAAGACATATATCTTCAAGGATTTGATACTCAGTCTGCAACAGAGGATGGAAAGAAATATATGTATATTACTCTTGAGAAATTGGGAAAACAAAAGGTGTTGCAAAAACTACCAAAACTTCCTTCTGATCTGCATCATACATATATAAGTTCCATCGAATCACATTTGGTGATTAAAGACAATTCTACGGACTTTACACTATGGCATGATCGTCTTGGTCATCCAGGTACCACAATGATGCAAAAAATCATCAAGAACTCACATGGTCATTCACTAAAACCCCAAAAATTTTATCAGGGGAATAAAATGACATGTACTGCGTGTTCTCTAGGAAAGCTGATTATAAGACCATCACCAACCAATATAGATAAGGAGTTACCAAAGTTTCTTGAATGAATTCAAGGCAATATTTGTGGACCTATACATCCACCTTGTGGACCATTCTATTATTTTATGGTAATGA
Organism: Moricandia arvensis; assembly: GCA_905132765.1. Lineage (NCBI taxonomy): Eukaryota > Viridiplantae > Streptophyta > Magnoliopsida > Brassicales > Brassicaceae > Moricandia > Moricandia arvensis. The sequence goes on along the minus strand of CAJHQP010003743.1, from coordinate 25,023 downwards.
TCGACGCGTCGAGTAGATGGTCACATGTTTGTCTATTGTCCTCTCTAAATGTGGCATTTGCGAGATTTTTATCTCAGATAATCAAATTAAGAGCTCAATTTCCTGATTATTTAATAAAGAGAGTTCGACTGGACAACGCTTGTGAATTTACTTCCCAAACATTTAATAATTATTGTATGGTAACTGGTATTGATGTGGAACATCCTGTTGTTCATGTCCACACACAAAATGGTCTGGCTGAATCATTAATTAAACGTCTGTAACTGATTGCAAGACCATTGATCATGAGATCAAAACTCCCAACCTCTGTGTGGGGACATGCTATTTTGCATGCGGAAGCACTGATTAGAGTAAGACCAAGTGCATACTACAAATACTCCCCAATACAATTAGCATTTGGACGAGAACTAAATATTTCTCATCTAAAGATTTTTGGTTGCGCCGTCTATGTGCCAATTGCACCTCCCAATGTACAAAGATGGGACCTCAAAGGAGGCTAGGGATATATGTTGGTTGTGACTCTCCATCAATTATACGATACCTAGAACCACAAACTGGTGACGTATTTACGACACGTTTTGCCGATTGTCACTTTGATGAAAAGGTATTCCCAGTTATAGGGGGAGATGATAAACAAGTAGGAAAGGATATGAAGTGGTGTGTACCATCTTTGCTACACCTTCATCCTCGTACTAAACAGTCAGAATTAGAGGTCAGCCGAATTATGCATTTGCAAAGCATCGCAAATCAACTACCTGATGCTTTTGCGGACACTAAAAGAGTAACAAAATCACATATACCAGCTGTAAATACTCCTGCTCATATAGAAATGCCACAGGAACGTGGAATAGAAGATAATACACGAGAGTCTAAAATACGATTGAAGCGTGGTAGACCTATTGGTTCTAAAGATAAGAATCCTAGAAAACGAAAGGAGACGGAAAAACAATTTTTTTCAAACCTCGAAGGAAATTTCGAAGAAATAAGCCATGAGAGTGATAACAATGATCGTGAAGAAAATCATGAGATTTTAATTAATTACATTCATAATAGAAAAATATGGAATTGAAACAAAGTGAACGGTGTTGATGATGTTTTCTCGTACTTTGTTTCAAAGGAAATAAGTGAAGAGCAAGATGATCCAGAACCAAAGTCAATCTTAGAATGTCAAAAGAGACATGACTGGATAAAGTGGAAAGATGCAATACAAGTTGAACTTGATTCACTTAACAAATGAGAAGTTTTTGGACCTATTATAATCACACCTAAAGCGGTGAAACTAGTTGGGTACAAATGGGTTTTTGTTCGAAAACGAAATGAGAAAAACGAAGTAATGAGATACAAAGCTCGTCTTGTAGCTCAAGGATTTTCTCAAAGGCCTGAGATCTATCATGAAGAAACATACTCTCCTGTTATGTATGCAATCACATTTAGATTTTTGATGAGTTTATCGGCCAATCAAAATCTAGAGATGCATCTAATGGATGTTGTTACTGTATATTTATATGGATCCTTGGACAGTGATATTTATATGAGAATCTCTGAAGGATTTAAAATACCAGAACCATTAAGTTCTAAACCTAAAGAACTATGTGCAATAAAATTGTAAAGATCATTATACAATTTAAAACAATCCAGATGCATGTGGTATAATCGCCTTAGTGAGCACTTAACTAAAGAAGGGTATGTAAACAGTCCTATATGTCTGTGTGTTTTCATTAAGAAAACTTCACATGGATTTGTAATTATTGTCGTATATGTTGATGATCTAAATATTATCGGGACCCAAGGAGAAATACAAAAGGCATCCGATTATTTGAAAGGAGAATTTGAGATGAAAGATCTTGGACAGACAAAGTATTATCTTGGGCTACAAATTGAGAATTCTCAAACTGACATATATGTACATCAGTCTACATATACGAAAAGAGTATTAAAACAATTCAACATGGACAAAGCAACTCCACTTAGTACTCCCATGGTCGTCAGATCACTCAACATTGAAAAAGATCCCTTTCGACCACCCCAAGAAAATGAAGACATATTTGGTCTTGAAGTGCCATATTTAAGTGCAATAGGAGCACTTATGTACCTTGCAAACTGCACTCGACCTGATATATCATTTGCTGTTAATCTTTAGCAAGATTCAGTGCATCTCCTACACAAAGACACTGGAATGAGATCAAACATATTTTTCGATATCTCCAAGGAACGATTGATTTAGGATTATTTTATCCTAACAACTCAAACGGAAAATTGGTTGGCTTTGCAGATGCAGGTTATTTGTCTGTCCCTCATAAAGCTCGATCACAAACATGATACATTTTCACAGTTGGAGGAACTGCTATATCTTGGCGTTCTCAGAAACAAACACTTGTAGCCACTTCTTCAAACCATGCTGAAACAATTGCTCTCCACGAAGCAAGTAGAGAGTGTGTTTGGCTTAGATCAATAAGTCAACATATCAAATCAAGTAGTGGAATATCCGTCAATCTTGAACCGACCATCTTATACGAAGATAATGCAGCATGCGTCGCTCAAATAAAGGAAGGATATATCAAAAGTGACAGAACCAAACATATCCCACCAAAGTTCTTCTCATATACCCAAGAACTTGAAAAGAATAAAGAAATTGAAGTAGGGTATGTTCAATCATGTGACACTGCTTCATACCTCTTTACGAAGTCACTACCCACTACGATATTCAGAAAACATGTTTACAACATTGGAATGCGTCATCAACGAGACTTGTAACGACTGTCTATTCAAGAGGAAGCTTCTGAGTTGTACTATTTTTACCTTAATATGTTTTTTTCCCATTAAGTTTTCCAACAAAGGTTTTTAATGAGGCAGCACAAAACACAATGCAGAAACATTAATGATAATGGTCTTCAAGGGAGAGTGTTATAAAAGTCAATATTTTACGTATTGTCTTCGAAATGGAACCCATAATAATTAATGATTACAGTAAAATCTGTCGAATTTTTGCTTATAAAAGAAGTTGTTGTATGTCATTCTATATTGCCCCTTCTGAACTAATACAACATCATTCTCTCTTTCTTTGGTATGCATTTTTTCTCTTCTTTACCTAACTTTGTACATCATAATATATATGATAAATATATATAAACTTAACAAAACGATATAATCTAATATAATTATAACAGTTTTTTCTTTTTATGTATTATAGTCTTTTAGGCATAAAATTTTGGACCCTTTTTCTTTATAAATTTATGTGATTTTAGGGTGAGCATTGGACATATGCCATGTTTACCTTCCCTCTAAACCCGCACTGATCCGATTCGTTATTCGTTTCGATTCGAACCGAAAAATCCAGATATCCGTAAGTTGTCGAAGCAAAGCAAATACTAAAAGTTAATATTCGTTAGAAACGAAACAAACCACAAATACTAAAAAATTTAGAGCCGAATATCTGATCCGCTCCGGCATTATACAAATAGATGTATATTTACAAATAAATATAGAATTTTATATGTATAATTTTATATAATTATTATTTTACATATCATTTTATTAATTTTATTTAAATTTTACTTATATTTTTTTATAAAATCATTAATTATCTAAAATTTTAATAATTTTCTAAAATTTTGTTTGTTTATAAAAAAAATTGATTAATTTTAGAATATCTGGAACATATAGTTTCATTATTTTTTATTTTATATTATGTAAAAATATTTTTTTAAAAACAAATTTGTATAGTTTTTAAAATTTAGTTGTATTAAACAAAGTAGATGAAATATCCGTAAATATCCGTAAATATCCGCTAATACTTAAAATTTTTTCCGGATATCCGTATTTCTTCGAAGCAAAGCAAATTGAAAAATCAGATATCCGTAAGATGCAAAGCAAATCACAAATACTGAAAATTATCGTGTTATTCGATCCGTGCCCACCCCTAGCGACAATTCAACTGTAAACCGAGTTAAACTTGGTTAAGCGATTATGTGATTTTTGGTTTAGTAAGTCAATGGAATTAAGGTGATTTTTTTGAAACACAAACTTTAATTAATTAAGAAGGGGGTTAGTTGAGGGCCATAAGTGCAACTTCATCTACCGGATTTTAAGATACATTTAAGGCTCCTTTTGCCAAACTATCAGCTATGGAGTTCCTCTCTCGAGGTATCCATGAGAAGCAAACAAAATCAAAAGCTGTTGCAAAAGATACAATATCAGCAACTACTCTGTAGATTTCAAGGATCCCATTTCCGGAATTTATCGACTTGATCAACTGAGCAGAGTCCGACTCGAAGCACACATTATTCATCTCCTCTTCAGCACAAGTAGACACTGCTTCTCTGAGAGAGAGGCACTCTTGTTATTTTGGTGATGAAGAATCAGCAATATTGGAGCTTAAACCAAGTCGAGATTGACAATTAGGTTATAGGGCATTGGTTTAATGTCCGGGTTATTATAACTCAATGGTTTACGGTTATTAAAACCAGTTATCAGTTGTAACTAACATTTCTTAATTATAAAAGCAAGGCTCGTGTGTTATTAGGGTTAACCTAACCTAAAGAGAGAAGAGAGTCGACGTTGTGTTAACGTGACGGCTAAGAAGATTGTATTAGGGTTATAACTTTAGGTCACAACCATCTTGTGATCTTGGAAGAGTTAGTGATTTGCCTTGCCAGGCCCCAGAGACGTAGCCACATCGGTGAACTCTGGGTAATCAATTATTCTTTGTGTGTGCTCCTGTTCTTACTTTCGTTCTTGTTTGATTCCTTGCAAAATTCGTAGTTCCCGAGTGTGAGGTCGTGATCTGTGCAACATTAAATTCCGCGGTTGAACAAAACAAGAAGATTTCGTGTTTGTGTTTAACGACAGAACCGAGCTTGAACAATAACAAGTAGTATCAGAGCTCAAGGTTGTTGAATCAAGGTTGCTGTTTTTGAGGTATTGAATCAATGGCGAATGCAAGGATCGAGGTTGAGAGATTCGATGGTAAAGGGGATTTCTCTTTGTGGAAGAAGCGTATGCTTGCTCATCTTTCGGTGTTGGGGTTGAAGGATGTGTTGATGGAGCAAACATCAATTCCAAAGTCTGTGATGAACAAAGATGAGGATGAAGATGTGTTCAAAGAAAGGTTGCAGAGGGAAGAGTCGGAGAGGTTAGGGAGGTCTGAGAAGGCAATGAATCTTATCATCCTGAATGTTGGTGATCATGTATTGAGGAAGATCGAGGCGTGTACAGACGCTGCATCGACTTGGTCAACATTGGAAAGGTTGTATCTCTCTAAGTCTTTACCGAACAGGATACACTTGCAACATAAATTCTATACATTCAAGATGAAAGAGTCTCAGTCAATTGATGAAAATATTGATGATTTCTTGAAGATAGTTTCAAATCTTTCAAGTGTGAATGTGCAGGTATCTGAGGAAGTTCAGGCTATTCTCCTGATGGAATCACTTCCAAGTCAATACAGTTACTTGAAAGAAACACTCAAGTATGGAAGGGAAACATTGTCCCTTGAGGAAGTCACGAGTGCTGCGAGGTCAAAGGAGCTAGAGATCAAAGAGTCTGGTTCTTCGCTGAGAAAAGATGAAGGTTATGGCTATTTTGTTCGTGGCAGACCTGATAAGAGAGGGATGTCGAGTAGCAGTGGTAGGAAGGGAAAAGGAAGATCGAGGTCTGGCTCAGGTTTTAGACTCACGTGCTGGTACTGTAAGAAAGATGGGCATGTGAAGAAGGATTGCTATGCTCGTAAGAAGAAGTATGGTGATGATGAATCTGCAGAGGCTGCTGTTGTAGTGGATCCAAAAGATGATGCCTTGTCTGTGTCTGACAATCGGCATAGGGATGAATGGATTCTCGATTCAGGTTGTTCCTATCACATGACATCAAGAAGAGATTGGTTTGATCAGTTTCAGGAGCTTAATACTGGACAAGTGTTGTTGGGAGATGACAATGCTGTAGCAGTTCAGGGGATAGGGACGATTAATGTGAAGACCTATGGAGGAACTGTTAAGGTGCTCACAAATGTGAGGTATATTCCGAAGCTAAGAAGAAACTTGATCTCCACTGGTACTCTAGATATGCTTGGTTTTAGACACTCAGGTGGAGAAGGGAAAACCAGATTCTACAAAAATGGAAAGCTGGCGCTTCAGGGTACTTTGAGTGGCTCACTCTACTTGCTCGATGGTGAGACTGTTGCAGGGCAAGTGAATAGTAGTGTGCAGAAGAAAACTCTGTCATTGTCTAAGGATGAAACCAGTCTTTGGCACAAACGACTTGGTCATCTCAGTATCAAGAGTTTACATATACTTGCTAAGAGAGGAATCCTGGATAAAAGAAGAATTGGAGTTTTGGACTTTTGTGAAAGTTGTGTCATGGGAAAGCATAAGAAGTTGAGCTTTCATTCAGGAAGGCATGATTCAGGTGTAGCATTGCGATATGTTCATGCTGATTTGTGGGGTTCCACAAATCAAACTTCAAGTCTGTCACAGAAGAAGTATTTCCTGTCAATCATTGACGACTTTACCAGAAAAGTATGGTTATTTTTCTTGATGAATAAGAATGAAGCGTTCAGTAAGTTCAGAGAGTGGAAGAAGCTTGTTGAAAATCAAATCAACAAGAAGGTTGGCTGTCTCAGAACGGATAACGGTTTGGAGTTTTGTAACTTGGAGTTCGATGGGTTCTGTAAGAGTGAAGGCATCGAAAGGCACATGACGTGTGCATATACGCCACAGCAGAATGGCGTTGCTGAGAGCATGAATAGAACAATCATGGAGAAAGTAAGGTGTTTACTTGATGAATCAGGACTAAGAGAAGAGTTATGGGAAGAAGCTGTGTCTACAGCTGTTTACTTGATCAACAGAAGTCCTGCCTCTGCGATTGATAATCCAATACCAGAAGAGTTGTGGTTGGGAAGAAAACCAGGTTATAATCACCTAAGGAGATTTGGATCAGTGGTCTATATACACAAGGATCAAGGCAAGTTAAAGCCAAGGACGATCAAGGGTGTATTCACTGGATATCCTGCTGGTACAAAAGGGTACAAAGTGTGGTTACTGGATGAAGAGAGGTTTGTTGTCAGTAGGAACGTGTTGTTTACTGAGGATGTTGTGTTTAAGGATCTGAAGAAAGAAGGTGTTGCAGGGGATGTTGCAGTAGATCCTGTTATTGTTCAACATGAAACGGTGGTTCAGACATATCAGACTTCATCAAATGCTGGTATGGTTGAGGTTTCAGGTGGAGAAAATGTTCAGACTGAAGAAAGCTCAGAGGATTCAGAATCAGAGTCAGAACATGAAGAAGATCAAGGGAGTTATAGACTAGCCAGAGATAGACCTCGTAGACAAATTGTTCCACCTTCAAGGTTTGATGATTATGAGGTTACTGCAGCATTTGCGCTTATTGCAGCTGAAGTTGTGGTTGCAGGCGAGCCTCAAAACTATAAAGAAGCTATGAAGAGTAGGGAAACTGATTTGTGGAATGGGTCTATGGGAGAAGAGATGGGTTCTTTGCAAAAGAACAAGACTTGGAATCTGGTTAAGAGACCTAAAAACATGAAGGTCATCGGATGCAAATGGGTGTACAAGCTGAAACCGAGTTTAACAGAAACATATGATCCAAGATACAAGTCAAGACTCGGGGCTAAAGGTTACCCACAGAAGGAAGGTGTTGATTATCATGACATCTTTGCACCTGTGGTAAAACATGTGTCTATAACGTTGCTACTATCGATTGTGGTCAACCTCGATTTTGAGCTTGAACAGCTCGATGTCAAAACTGCATTTCTTCATGGAGATATTGAAGAGGAAATTTATATGGACCAGCCTGAGGGATTTCGTGTGAAGAACAAGGAAGACTACGTGTGTCATCTAAAGAAATCCTTGTATGGACTCAAACAAGCTCCAAGGCAATGGAACAAATGCTTTGATAGTTTTATGAAAGAACTTGGATTCAAGAGAAGCGAGTTTGATCACTGTGTGTATGTGAAAGAAGTGACTGAAGGAACGTATGTCTACTTACTTCTCTATGTAGATGATATGTTGGTGGCTTCTAAAAGCATGGTGGAGATAGAGAAGGTGAAGAAACTGTTAAGTGAGAAGTTTGATATGAAGGACTTGGGTTGTGCAAGGAGAATTCTGGGCATGGACATAAACAGAGATCGTGCAGGTGGAGTTTTGACATTATCTCAGTCAAGCTATGTTGAAAAGGTGCTTCGAACGTTCAACATGAGTGATGCTAATGCGATTACTACTCCTATTGGTTCTCATTTTAAGGTGAAAGCTGTTGAAGATGGAGAACAAGAAACAAAGATGGAGAATGTGCCTTATTCTAATGCCATAGGAAGTATAATGTACACGATGATTGGAACGAGATGTGATCTTGCGTATGCTGTGGGGTTAGTGAGCAGGTATATGTCAAGGCCGGGTTTGGTGCATTGGGCAGCTGTTAAGTGGGTGCTGAGATATATGAAAGGGACAAAGGATCACAAGCTAGTGTTCAAGAAGAGAGAAAACTTCAAGATTGAAGGTTTCTGCGATGCTGATTTCTCAGCAGATTTGGACAAGAGGAGGTCTATTACTGGTTATGTTTTCTCAGCTGGAGGGAATGTCATTAGCTGGAAGTCTGGTTTGCAGCCTGTGGTAGCTCTCTCTACAACAGAGGCAAAGTACATGGCGCTTGTGGAAGCAGTTAAGGAGGCAATTTGGCTGAGAGGTTTGTCTGAGGAGATGGGTTTTGAGCAAGACTCAGTGACAGTTTGGTGTGATTCGCATAGTGCGTTGTGTTTAGCCAAGAATAACGTTCATCACGAACGGACTAAACACATCAGCAGGAAACTCCATTTCATCAGAGATATCATTGAGCAAGGGGATGTGACTGTTGAGAAGATTCACACATCCAAGAACCCTGCAGACATATTAAGCAAGGTTGTTCCAGTGAAGAAGTTTGAAGCAGCTCTGAGGGTTCTCGGAGTGGCCAAGCACTAAGGTGTTTGGTGTTTTGCCTGGCAAGTACACGAGTTGGCAACATGGTGATTGCAGATAGAGCTGATTAGTCATCAAGGTGGAGATTGTTATTTTGGTGATGAAGAATCAGCAATATTGGAGCTTAAACCAAGTCGAGATTGACAATTAGGTTATAGGGCATTGGTTTAATGTCCGGGTTATTATAACTCAATGGTTTACGGTTATTAAAACCAGTTATCAGTTGTAACTAACTTTTCTTAATTATAAAAGCAAGGCTCGTGTGTTATTAGGGTTAACCTAACCTAAAGAGAGAAGAGAGTCGACGTTGTGTTAACGTGACGGCTAAGAAGATTGTATTAGGGTTATAACTTTAGGTCACAACCATCTTGTGATCTTGGAAGAGTTAGTGATTTGCCTTGCCAGGCCCCCGAGACGTAGCCACATCGGTGAACTCTGGGTAATCAATTATTCTTTGTGTGTGCTCCTGTTCTTACTTTCGTTCTTGTTTGATTCCTTGCAAAATTCGTAGTTCCCGAGTGTGAGGTCGTGATCTGTGCAACATTAAATTCCGCGGTTGAACAAAACAAGAAGATTTCGTGTTTGTGTTTAACGACAGAACCGAGTTTGAACAATAACAACTCTTCCATTAAGGCGATGCAAAAAAGTTCACCTGCTTGCCGTGGGGTTGGTTGCAAGGGTTAGAGAGGATTACCCATCCCAAACCCGCCTTATTCCTTGTAGGAGACCACACTGCATCCTATCTTACCGTCACTGTGCCTGGTGGTTTCGGGGTTAGTTTCAGGACCCGTGCCAGACCTGTTGAGAGCTCATTCTTCTAATCAGAATTCAGAACCCCATTCACAAGCTAAAGCAATTGACATAGAGAGATTATCCTCTGGAGATCCTGAGTGACCCTAAAAAAATTTATTTTGGGCTTTCCAACAATTCGATAGGATCTAAGGAGCTAGAGCACCAGAAGTTAACACAGCCGGTGGTAGACATTTTCTTAGCACAGAGAGAAATCCAACATGCTGCCAAATCTATCATTCCGCTGCACTCCACTTCCGTCGTAAAGGGTGCTAAACTCGTTGGTTTCTGCAGATGTGTTCAATCTGAAGAATACTTGAACAAGTCAAGTGTCTGACGCGGGAAATTGTTTTAAAACAACAATGATGATGTGGCAAGAGATATATACGATAAAGAAGTTAGGATCTGCTGAAAATATGTCAGACGAGATTTGAGCATATCTGAAGAGATCGAGGAGTGAGGAAAGTACACAACTTAAATAGATTAGTCTGGGTGTTTTCTGTCGTTGGTGTTTTTGAGATCATAGATAGAGAGAAGCAAATTTTTAGGTGATTGAAACTGATCAATGTTGATTCACAGGTTGTGATATCAAATCAATTTGATTAAACATATTAAGTGTAATTTGTTTAACAAGTTTCGAATAAAGCATACAGTTTGTGTGGTATTGGTAAACTGTTCTTAATTGTCCATACTCTAGTTTTTTCATTTGGTATCAGAGCATGAAACCTATCTAGATTGGAGTAATCTATAACATGTTGAGATCCTGCAGTGAGTATGGACTTAACAAAGGAATTGCTAGCAGTTCAAAGAACTCTCATGCTCGATGAGAACAACTTCAGACATTGGAAAGTTCGGATGAAATAGAGACTCAAAGGTATTGATGAGGATGTGTGGACATCTGTTGAGACTGCTTGGACAGAACCCATTATGAAACAGAAGATGGAGAAAGCGTGCTTAAACCAAAAGATAGATGGACTGAAAGTGACCAGCTGGCATCAAAGCACAACTCAAAAGCCATCTCTGAAATATTTAACGCCATTGATCTTGAACAATTCAAGCTGGTTCAAGGATGCTCTTCTGCTAAGGATGCATGGGATACTCTTATTAACTACTACAAGGGAACATCAACAGTTAAAAGGACAAGACTTGATCATCTTGCAACTCAATTTGAGAATTTGAAGATGTCAGAGGAGGAATCAATTACCACTTTCAGCTCGAAGCTAAGGGCAATTGCACATGAAGCAACTGTGCTTGGAAAAGAGTGCAAAGATCAAAAGCTTGTTAAGAAATTGATTTGTTTTCTTCCTGATAAGTTTGCCAACTACAAACCTCTCTTGAAACATGGTATGAACACAAATGACATGAAATTCTCACAACTGGTGGGAATACTTAGGTCAGAAGAAATGGAAGGTAGTAGTGAACAACCTAAAAAGGGAAAATGTATAGCCTTTACAGCTGAAAAACATGAAGAAAAGATTCAAGTACTACACGATAGTCTCCATCAAAAACTAGAAGATAATGTTGGGTTGCTGGCTTGAAACTTCAAAAAGGCACTTCGAATAATCGAGAAAGGTCAAGTTAGAGGTCAAGGTACTCATCAAACAAGTGACTCGAACCAGGATCGGCGACGTGATAAAGAACGAAGCAACTTTAGAAACTCAAGAAGTGATGGGCACCAAACCAACAGGAGACGCGATCTTCAGTGTCATGAAGGCAAGGGTTTTGGTCATTTTAGATCTGAATATCCACTGACCAAGTGTAAGGAACTAAAGTGTGGTGAATGTAAAGGTTTTGGACACACCAAAGCTGAATGTCTGAATCTTCTTAAAAAGGGAGAAATATCTGTCCTAAGCTTCAGTGACACTAAGTCAGACGAAGAAGATGGTGGTGGAAGCATGATGAACTTAGTTGCACTAGTGAGCAAGGATTCCAAGCCTGATGTAGGATCTGAGTCAGAGGATGATGATGATGAAGAAATCGATCCTAAGGTTGAGTATCGAAAGCTGTATGAAAACTGGGTATCGTTAAGTAACGTGAATCTGAAGTTGTTAAAAGACAAGGCCATGCTAGAAGCTCAAGTAAACATACTTGAAATGGAGAAACCAATAGACATACTGGAAGAAACAAGTGTTTCTAAAGAGGAAGCCTTGAGATTAGACTCAGCCAAAAAAGGGAAGATTAGTGAACTTGAGCTAAGAGTTGCTAAGTTGGTTGAACATTTAAGATTGGAAAAAGAAAAGAGTAGGAGCTTGGAATGCAATCTGAGTGATAATCACAAGAGGATCATAATGTTGAACACTGGAACTAAAGATCTAGACAAGATCTTAACAGTGGGACAACCACCAAAAGTGAATTGGGGACTCTATTACTGTGGCAATGAGATGAGAAATCAACAAGTCTCCATCACTAAAAATCAGAGCAGCAATTTTTTTTGTTCAATCAAAACTCTAGCACGCTAAGGAAGCACTGATCATTGAAAACTCCAAGAGCAATATTACTGAGAAGATAAAGCCAGTTAGGAATACATTATATTAAAAGTGAGGATGTGATTCATGTGGATGTCAAGGTTACATTGCTAGATATTGCTACGAACGACGACACAACATAAATAAGGCCTGCAAAGGTGGAGAATGCTATCCCAAACCAAAATCCTAAGCAAATGTGTGGATTTCTAAATCGATATTGTATGCCAAGAAGATTGAAGATGAGCTTGATGATGATTCTTATTATGCATGTGATATCATTTAGCTCATACCAACCGTACATCTAGAGGATGCATGTGCAGAAAGAGATAAGAAAATGAATGATGAACCCGAAGTGATCTGCAACCTGTCATTAATTGGTGTCACAGAAGAATGCAACATTTCTCAGATTGGACAAGTTTCCAGCACTGGTAACGACAAAAGCTTGGTAGCCTACATGTCATCTAAACCATCCAAAACCATGTCTTGGTATTTCGATAGTGGTTGTTCAAGACACATGACTGGTAAACAACAAGTGCTTACATCATACAATGAAGTTAGGGGTGACAAAGTGAAATTTGGAGATGGAGGAAACGTGAACATCAGAGGTGTTGGAAATGTTAAAGATTCTGAACAACCGTCCTTGATGAATGTTTATTATGTTGTGGGTCTGAAAGCGAACCTAATAAGTGTCAGTCAGTTGTGTGATGAAGGACTCAAAGTTACCTTTACGAAGACTGAGTGCCAAGCAAGAGATGCCAAGGGAAACATCATTCTCGAAGGTGTTCGCTATGGAAATAATTGCTACATATGGAAGGCTCCAGAAGTGTGCATGATAGCTGCAGAATCACAACTTGGTCTTTGGCACAAACAGATGGGGCATATGAATGTGAATGGATTGCTGAGAATTGTCAAAGCCAATGTTGTCAAAGGAATACCTTGTTTGGAAGAATAAATGAGATCCGTATGTAAGGCATGTTTCCAAGGAAAACAAATTAAAATACAACACAAGCAAGTTAAGGAGATTACATCCAAACGTGTGTTAGAACTTATACACATGGACTTGATGGGTCCAATTTAAAATGAAAGCATTGCTGGTCAAAAAGACATCTTTGTGCTAGTTGATGACTTTTCAAGATTCAAATGGGTCAGGTTTCTGAGGAAAAAATCTGAAACACTTCAAAGTTTTAAAATGTTAGCTTTGCAACTTTCCAATGAAAAGGGTAACATCGCACATATACGAAGTGATCATGGTGGTGAGTTGCAAAACGATGCATTTGAGAATTTTTGTACAGAACAAGAAATCAGACATCAGTTTTCTGCCCCAAGAACTCCACAACAAAATAGAATTGTCGAACGAAAGAACAAAACTCTACAAGGTATGGCTAGAGCCATGGTGCATTACAATCAGGTTCCCACCAGGTTTTGGGCTGAAGCCATCAGCACCGCATGCTACATAATCAACATGGTTTATGTGAAACCAGGCACGAAGACCACTCCCTACAAAATTATGATCGAAATGACAAAAGTGTTCAAGACACAATACTCCACTCGAACAGGTGACAAAGAACAAGATAAACTTCAAGTGCATAAAAATCATTCAGAAAAAGATGTAATTGGAGACCTCGATGCTGACATATTTACTAGAAACTGCACATTAACTTCAAAGAAATGGTGAAGCTTGCTTGCTTTATCTCACTCACAGAGCCCAAGGATGTGTATGAAGCATTGCAATATGAATTATGGACTGAGTCATGTCATGAAGAGCTTGAACAATTCGCCAGACACAATGTGTGGGAATTAATACCACGACCTGCTGGAGCTAATGTCATTGGAACAAAATGGATTTTCAAGAACAAAATAGATGAGGATGGAAACATGGTTAGAGATAAATCCAGACTGGTAGCTTATTGTCAAATAGAGGGAGTTGATTTTGACGAAACCTTCGAACCAGTAGCCCGACTTGAATCCATTCATCTAATTCTTGGCATTGCGTGCAAGCTGAACATTAAATTGTTTCAAATGGATGTCAAAAAACACATTTCTGAATGGCTTACTCCAGGTAGAAGTGTATGTTGCTCAACTAAAAGGCTTTGAGGATCCAAAGTATCCAGATCATGTGTTTAAACTAAAGAGAGCATTGTATGCGTAAAACAAGCTCCCAGAGCCTGGTATGAACGATTTGCACATTTTTACTGGAAGCTGGGTTCAAGCGGGGAAGTGTTGATAGAACTTTATTCATTCTCAAAAAAACTAAAGCAATGCTAGTGATGCAAATTTACGTGGATTATATAATCCTTGGAGGAACAGAAGAAAGCTTAGTCAATGAGTTTGTTCAAGCTATGACAAGTGAGTTTGAGATGAGCATGGTTGGGGAGTTGAATTACTTCTTAGGACTCCAAATCAAGCAGATGGATGAAGGGATTTTTGTTTCCCAAAGCACTTACGCAAGGAACCTTGTGTCAAGATTTGGAATGCACCTTTCCAAGCCATCAAAGACGCCTAAGAACACTACCTGCAAAATGTGCAAAGATGAAGATGGGATAAAAGCTTTATCAGGCTATGATAGGGAGTCTGTTGTATTTGACAGCAAGCAGACCTGATATTTGTTACAGTGTTGGAGTATGTGCACGCTATCAAGCAAGTACACGATCCTCACACATGAACGCACTCAAGCGCATCATAAAATATGTGAAGGTATCTGAAAAATCTTGGATTATATTTTTCAAAGGATACTAATTCAAATTTGACTTGTTTTTGTGATGCAGATTGGGCAGCGTGTGTGGATGAAAGAAGAAGTACCTCGGGCGGATATTTCTTCCTTGGAAACAACATGATCTCCTGGCACAGTAAGAAGCATAATTGCGTCTCTCTTTCCGCAGCAGAAGCTGAATACATTGCTCTTGGAAGCTTCTGTACACAACTGTTGTGGATACAACATATGTTGACCGATTATGGTATGAACTCTTGACCTCTTCTGGTACATTGTTACAATCCGAGTGCTATTGATATATCAAAGAACCCGGTTATGCACTCAAGAACCAAACACATAGCCATTCGTCATCACTTTGTAAGGGACTTGGTTGAGGTAAAGACAATGGTTATTGAACATGTATTGATACACTAAAAATCGGATCTTGCTACTGTCAAGTTAACAGTTGTAGTTGTTGTACTTGAGATTCAATTCCAGAGGACTGTTTCACACTATATCTTATGAGTTTTTCAGATTTAACAGAGAACAAGGTAAAAATAACAGAGATCAAGGTACGGTTTGAGTTGTTTCTAATTTGGAGAAAAGCTAGCCTAGGGTGATTAAACGGGTGTTAGATATCATTAAGCCACACAATTATTCAAGTTTGATTTAAGAACAAGCCCAGAACATAGATCAATGGCTAGAACAGCCCACTGTCGTGGAGGTTGTTCCTTTCATAGAACAGCCCCGGAGACTAAGCTGTCGCTTGTTCCGAGTTCTGTCTATGAACAGTAACGACCAGGTCTACTCAGTTCATATTACACCCTAATATCTACTTTCGCTGATTAGGGATATAATACTTATTCTAAACAGTTCAAGCAATCTATAACACGGTTAATGATAGATGAAACCCTAGATCTAACATAAAGTGATCAGATTCATGCTAGCATTAAGTTAGGTTTAGAATAAAGGCCATCAATGAACATACAACTTATTTGTGTGTAGCTTAATAAATCCAACACCCTAACACCCTAAACTAACAAGATCGACTAGTCAGCAATCATGGCAATAAACACATTAAGAAATACTGAATAATACTCCATAAATCGAAATCAAAAACTAAAAATAGGGTTCAAGAAATCTTCTCAGAATCGCGAGAACAAGGTGAAGATTCCTCTCTCCCTTTACAAAGTATTGAATCCAACGAGTTTTTGCTGAAAAGTATGAAAGAAAATTGAGCTGAGAGAGTCTGCCCCTAATAATGGTCGTACCCTTCTTTTATATAGCTTTTGTGGCGGCTGGAAGGAGGGGGAAATAAATTAGGATAAATCCCAAGAGAATCTGCAGTTTCCTAAAATATCTCCGCAGGGATCAAGGCTCTGCTTGATCTCTAGGGTTGCTCTCCGGGACAGAATTCAAATTTCCCCTTTTTTTCATGTTTCCCTCCAAAGTTCCACAACCTCTTTTGTACCTGAAATATCTCGAATAGAGCTGTAAGTACCCTACAATTGCATGAGAAAGATAAAAAAAATCACAACTGAAGTATGTTAAAAACACACTATATCAAATTCCCCTAGACTTAGATCTTTGTTTGTCCTCAAACAATTTCAAACATTAGAACATGCTAGACAAGACTCAAGGTTTGGGAACTCTCCTATTCTCAGTAACTATTCTTTAACCACAAATCTCTGAACCAGACAAGCTGCATCTTGGACCGCACACCCTTACCAGAACACCCCTGACTGCTGTTCAAAATCGGCTCCATACTCTGTGTGTCAAACCTGCAATGTTACACCTTTCTAACAAAACTCCTTATATTCAAATTAAGAGTGGCATGAGCATATCTTATCACAGCACTAGACAGGGTAGACGACGCTAGGTATGAACATGCTTTTTCTATTTGTGGTGCTACAAGTTTCAGTGGTTACCATTCTCTGTAGAGGAATGTAGGGGATCACACAAAATTGTAAGAGAGGATGGATCCATTGATCTCCGTAGCCTAACTCGTTTTGCTTGTTCTCCCCACCTTGATCTCTCAAACTTGTTCCGCATCGAAACTTTTTTCCCCAATCAGAGACACTGTTTCTTCCTCTCTCGATCATCAATGAGAATTTAAATAGATAACGTTTTTTTTTTTACTTATGATGATGAGAGAGGGTATTTACATATATGTTTGGTGCCTCTGATGGTTTTGATGCCCTTCTTTTGATTTTCTAGGTCTCCTTGCTCCTTACTTCAGAAAACAGTCGGATGGGCTTTCTGATTAGCTTGTTCTCATCGACTGCCTTGTTCTCTTTACCCTTGATCTTTCTGCCTTGTTCTCTTCACCCTTGATCGGTGGTTCAATGAAGCAAAAACGAGTTAAGGCTGCGTTGATCCTTTCCTCTCCTACCCTTTTGCACAATTCTACACATATGACAATTAGAATAACAGAATGCATGAAGGTGGAATAAAGTTTATGAGTTTTTGGGTGGGAACCAGCTAAAAATGAGCCAGCCACTCAGGAACAACAAAATGGATGAAAGGATAAGGAGTCCTGAGTGTGATCTCGTTTCCCTGCTCTAGTGCTGATCATTCTAAACATTTCAGTCAAAATTAGGCTCAAGTTAGATGGAGTTAAGTTATACAGGTATACCATTACAAGCAGAGGGCTTCTGGAGAACAAAGTGATGATGTCAGGGTGTTCCAGGTCCAAGTGTAGGTCTTTCGTCACTGCTAAGATCACTGGATAAGATAACTAAAAGCACACAGAGGTTAATGATAGGGTCCTAGTTCCCACAAAGTTAGATTGACTCAATAAATCACAGCAGACTCGATAGAAACAAATAAGAAAATCCTAAGAAGCAAAGCAGACAACATAAGTGCCTCCCCCAGACTTACTTCACACCATCTCTGGTGTGAAATAGAATCAAGGAAGACCCTCTTTTTTTTCGAGTTACTTACCTGGCAAGGAACAACCTCAGAAAACAGGGAGACCTTGTTCTCCTGAGTTGACTTGTTCTCCAAATGTGGTAACTCGAATTTTTCTTGTTTAATCCTGAAACTAATAAAAGCAAAACAAAAGTCAATGAAATCCTAAATTATATACACACTTACCAGTGGGTTGCCTCCCACCAAGCGCTTAGTTTAAGTCATTAGCTTGACTTGGGTTGGAGGATCAAGGGGAAGAGGAATCGCCTAAGAGAATTTCTTCACCTTCTGCAATGGTTGTGCAGCAAGATATGGCTTCAAGCGCTGACCATTCACAACAAATTCACCTCCTCTCGTGTCCAGCAACACAACAGCTCCGTAGGGTCTGACTTCCTTGATGGTGAAGGGGCCAGACCACCTTGATTTCAACTTACTAGGAAACAACTTCACCCTTGAGTTGAACAGCATAACAAGGTTTTTTGGTGCAAAATTCTTGTTGATGATCCGCTTGTCATGATACGCCTTTGTTCTTTCCTTGTAAATTTTGGAGCTTTCATAGGCCAAATGCCTAATCTCCTCTAGCTCGTGGAGCTGAATGAAACGCCTTTATGCTGCAGTCTTGATGTCAAAGTTGAGTAATTTCAGAGCCCAGACTGCCTTGTACTCAAGCTCCACAGGTAGGTGACACGCCTTACCGTAGACCAGGTTGTAGGGCGTGGTCCCGATAGGTGTCTTGTAGGCTGTTCTGTATGCCCAGATAGCATCGTCTAGCTTGAGCGACCAATCCTTACGCGTTGTGCTCACTGTCTTCTGAAGAATGCTCTTGATCTCTCTGTTTGAGACCTCGACTTGACCACTGGTCTGCGGATGGTAAGGGGTTGCTACCTTGTGCTTGACACCGTTTTTCTTCAACAAACCTTGAAAAACCTTGTTGATGAAATGAGTGCCTCCATCACTGATAACCACTCTAGGAATCCCAAATCTTGGAAAAATAATGCTTTTAAACATCTTGACCACCACCCTAGCATCGTTTGTGGGGCTGGCCAGCGCCTCAACCCACTTTGACACATAGTCCACCGCGACCAAAATATACTCGTTCTTGAATGACTTAGGAAAGGGTCCCATGAAGTCTATTCCCCAGCAGTCAAAGACCTCGATCTCCAAGATGAAATTCTGAGGCATCTCGTTCCTCCTACTGATGTTCCCTTGTCTTTGACATGCGTTACACCTTGAGATAAAGGCATGAGCATCCCTAAACATCATTGGCCACCAAAATCCAGCTTTAAGTACCTTCAAAATTGTCATGAAGGTCGCAAAGTGCCCAGCATAGGAAGAACCGTGGCAATGATGTAGTATCCCTGGTATCTCTGCTTCAGCTACACATCTCCTGAACACTCCATCTTTGCAATGTCGATATAGGTATGGCTCATCCCAAAAGTAATGGCGAACATCTCTCAAGAACTTCCTTTTCTCATTACCAGCAAACTCCAGTGGCTCTTTCTCAGCAGCTAAGTAATTCGCAATCTCAGCGAACAAGGGCATATTTGGGTACCTCTTCTTAATCGCTGCTACGAACTGTTCTAGGTCGGGGGAACAAGCATCGGAGAGCAGGGCCTCCCTTGATCAGTATAGGTTGATCGAGAACACGTGTTCCACAGGGTGACCTTCATCGAGAGCAATTTGTTCCTCGATTTTCATTCTGGACAAGTGATCTGCAACACCATTCTCAATGCCTTTCTTGTCCTTGATCTCTAGGTCAAACTCCTGGAGCAGTAAGATCCACCTCAGCAAACGTGGTTTGGCGTCTTTCTTTGTCAACAAGCACCTCAAGGCTGCGTGATCAATGTGTACTATCACCTTGGAACCAACCAAATAGGATCTGAATTTCTCAAAGGCAAAAACAATTGCCAAGAGCTCCTTCTCAGTGGTTGCATAGCGACATTGTGCTTCATCCATGGTCCTGCTCACATAATAGATCACATGCAACTTCTTATCTTTTCTCTGACCCAACACTGCTCCTACTGCGAAGTCACTGGCGTCTGTCATGATCTCGAAGGGAAGGTCCCAGTCTGGTGGTTGCACATTCGGAGCACTGATCAGGGCACCCTTGATCGTATGAAATGCGGTCAAGCAGTCACTGTCAAAGTCGAACTTGGTCTCCTTGCAGAGCAACCTTGTGAGTGGTCTCGCGATTTTGGAGAAATCCTTGATGAATCTCTTGTAGAAACCAGCGTGTCCCAGAAAACTTCTGATACCCTTGACTGAGTTGGGTGGCTGTAAGCTCATCATCACCTCGATCTTTGCCTTATCCACCTCGATCCCCTTTTCAGAAATCTTGTGACCAAGCACTATTCCATCCTTCACCATGAAATGGCACCTCTCCCAATTCAGCACCAAATGCTTCTCTTCACATCGCTGCAATACCCTGCACAGGTTTGACAAACACACAGAAAACGAGCTCCCATAGACACTGAAATCATCCATAAATACTTCAGCCTTGTCCATTATTTTTTGCATAGCTAGCAACGTCTATGTTCAAGATGCTCTGCTCAGTTTCAGCCTTGATCAGTGCGATTTCAATTGAATCATCGGCTAGGATCTCCTCAATCATTCCTTCTTGAGGTTCCAACACATCATTATTTTCATCCACAGTGAAAGTTTGCCCATCCAGCATTGGTCTCTTGAGCAGTTTATCCATCTCAAATTTCATCAAGATGTCTCCTAGTTGGAGATCAATCCTCCCATTTCTCACGTTGATAATTGCACCAGCTGTGCAAAGGAAAGGACATCCCAGAATGAGTGGATCTTTGGGTTCTTCATCAAGCTCTAGAACCACAAAATCGGCTGGGATCATAGTGTTGCCGATTTGGACATTGAGATCTTCGAGAACACCCACTGGCAGCTTGATCGATCTGTCAGCGAACACCAAAGAGATCCTGGTGTGCTTGAACTTGGTAAATCCCAGGCGCTTAGCAACAGAGTATGGCATAAGGTTGACACTGGAGCCGAGATCACATAAGGAGCAGGCGAAAGTAGTCCCCCCAATCTGGACTGAGAGAACAAACTTGCCCGGATCACCCAGTTTCTTGATCACCTTGTTCTGCAGCACAACACTGCATTCCTTAGAGACCAACATCACTTCGCTGTCCCCTGATACCTTTCTTGAGATCAACCCCTTCATCAGACTTCGCATTGAGGGCATCATCTGGATCGCATCAAGCAGAGGGAGTTTGATCGTCAACTCTTCAAGCATCTTCGAACACTTCATCTCCTCACGGTCCTTACGAGATTTCTTAGCTGGCACAGGATAGGGCACCTTAGGGGTGTAGACTCGAGCAGGAGAAGTCGCGGCAGGTGTGACATCCTCTACGGAACAACCTCTGGGGGTTGTTCTCTCCCTTGTTCTCCAACTGGAACACCCTCTGTAGGTTGTTCTGTCTCTTTCTGCTTTCCTTTTTTCAGCTGCAGTAAATCTCCTAGGTACTGGTTCCGTGAGTTGCTTTCCACTTCTCAGCTCAATTGCATTACAGTCCCTGGGGTTCTTATCAGTTTTTCCAGGAAGTGTCCCTTGCTGCCTCTTGACATTTTCAGCTGTTTGAGCTAGCTGTATATGGATCTGCCTCATGTGGCCGCTCACGGTGTCATACTTAGTATTCAGCTCAGTGAACATGTTGTCCATCATGTTGTTGATCTCTGTGGTAGCCTGGTTCAACGCCTTGACCTGCGCATGTTGACTCTGGAGCAGCTGATGCATCGTCCCGCTGTCCGCTTGACACTGCTGGAGCAGTCTGCTGATTGCTCTGCTACTTCTGCTAGTTCTGGTGTTGATCCTGGTTCTGAAAACGGTTTTGAGCCTGACTAAAGACGAAGGTGTTTCCCTGAAAATTATGGGGAAACCCTCTTTGTTGAGCAACACCTTGAGCTTGATTGTTATGGGCTTGATCCCCAGGGTTCTCTACGTTGTTGCTCCGGTAAGAGAGCAGGTTGGGGTTGTTCTTGTTGTTTGAGTAGTAGTTCCTGTTCTGAACATACCCTCGACCGTTGATGTAGAGCACTTCCTGGTGATCATCTCCTTTGTTTCCATCCTTTGCAACCTGGTCCTTAGCTATCTGCTCCGGTGTAGCTTCCTCCATATACAAGACTTGATCTTCGTTGCTCTTGAGGAGCAGATCAACCTTGGCAGTGAGTTCATCTTTCCATTGAGCATCAATGCTGTTGACTTTCTTGGAGCGATCAGTCTCTGGGTTTTTGTTGGCTGAGCGAGCAGCCATGTTCTCTATCAGCTCAAACGCTCCTTCAGTAGTTTGAGTCATGAAATCTCCTTTACTCGCAGAGTTCAAGGCATTGCGGAACTCCCAATCCACACCATCATAGAAAATCCCCAGAATGTAGTCCTGATCAAACCCGTGATGAGGGCATTCTCTGAGTATGCCATTGAATCGCTCCCATGCTTCATTAAAGGGTTCATTGGAGTGCTGCTTGAAGGAGGAGATCTTGTTCCTAAGAGCAGCCGTTTTTGCCTTGGTGTAGAAGTGACTCAAGAAGGCAACTCGAACCTGCTCCCATGTAGTGAGAGAGCCAGTCAGCAGTGATTTCAACCACCTTGATGCCCTGTCGGCAAGAGAGAACGGGAACATCATACACTTGAAAAAGTCAGGTGAAACCCCGTTTGAGCGAGTCATAGCACATATCTCCTCAAAGGCTTTGATGTGTTCCATTGGTATTTCTGCCGGGCTACCATGGAACATCTTCCTCTGCACCAGAGAGATCATGGAGGCCTTGATCTCGAAATCCTGCTGAGCACAGGGTGGAGGAGCAATGGCTGAGCGAGTGGTTGGAAAATTTCTAGGAAGATTCCTTTCTCCAATCCGAGCTGGTTGCTCCTGTTGCTGTTGTTGTTGAGCAGCCGCTTGTTGAGCTTGCAAGACCTGTTGCATCTGCCGTATCTACTGTTGCATCAGGGCCATTGCAGCTGTGAGATCATGCTCATTGTTGTGATCGCCCATGTTGGCGTGAGTAGGTCTTGATTGAGTTCGGTTGTTCCTTTCTAATCTTGCGAGTTCTTGATTGCTGAGGGTGATTTATGGACTTGAGGTGTTGCTTC
This sequence comes from Moricandia arvensis, assembly GCA_905132765.1. Lineage (NCBI taxonomy): Eukaryota > Viridiplantae > Streptophyta > Magnoliopsida > Brassicales > Brassicaceae > Moricandia > Moricandia arvensis. Next base: position 2,109 of record CAJHQP010003743.1, on the reverse strand, counting down.
GAGTATTTCTACTTGACATACACCTGGAACATCACCTGCAAACAAGAAAATAGAGCAAGTTAGATATCTTAGACAAAGTATAAAACCAAGAAAATATAGGTAAAAGCTGGTCCCCGTCGCAACGGCGCCAAAACTTGATACACTAAAAATTGGATCTTGCTACTGTCAAGTTAACAGTTGTAGTTGTTGTACTTGAGATTCAATTCCAGAGGACCGTTTCACACTATATCTTATGAGTTTTAAATTCTTAGATAAACTTTCAGATTTAACAGAGAACAAGGTAAAAATAACAGAGATCAATGTACGGTTTGAGTTGTTTCTAATTTGGAGAAAAGCTAGCCTAGGGTGATTAAACGGGTGTTAGATATCATTAAGCCACACAATTATTCAAGTTTGATTTAAGAACAAGCCCAGAACATAGATCAATGGCTAGAAAAGCCCACTGTCGTGGCACTTGTTCCTTTCAGAGAACAGCCCCGGAGACTAAGTTGTCGCTTGTTCCGAGTTCTGTCTATGAACAATAACGATAAGGTCTACTCAGTTCATATTACACCCTAATATCTACTTTCGCTGATTAGGGATATAATACTTATTCTAAACAGTTCAAGCAATCTATAACACGGTTAATGATAGATGAAACCCTAGATCTAACATAAAGTGATCAGATTCATGCTAGCATTAAGTTAGGTTTAGAATAAAGGCCATCAATGAACATACAACTTATTTGTGTGTAGCTTAATAAATCCAACACCCTAACACCCTAAACTAACAAGATCGACTAGTCAGCAATCATGGCAATAAACACATTAAGAAATACTGAATAATACTCCATAAATCGAAATCAAAAACTAAAAATAGGGTTCAAGAAATCTTCTCAGAATCGCGAGAACAAGGTGAAGATTCCTCTCTCCCTTTACAAAGTATTGAATCCAACGAGTTTTTGCTGAAAAGTATGAAAGAAAATTGAGCTGAGAGAGTCTGCCCCTAATAATGGTCGTACCCTTCTTTTATAAAGCTTTTGTGGCGGCTGGAAGGAGGGGGAAATAAATTAGGATAAATCCCAAGAGAATCTGCACTTTTCTAAAATATCTCCGCAATGTAGTAACCTGCTGGTGGGGCGTTATAGCCATATGGGTTATCATAGTGGCTGTAGGCGGTGTTGTAGTGGCTGTACGGTGCACCGTATTGGCCCATTGGTATGCTATCCGCTTCGTCACCAGAGTCGTCATCTGAGGAAATGAAGGAGGGAGACTGGTTTCCTGAAGCAGACTTTGGAGCCTTGAAGTTGCGCCTGGCACGCTCGATGTGGCTATCTGTGCGCGGTGGGCTCTCGTGCTGAGGCTGAGGAGCTGAAGTGTTCCCCATAACAAAATCACTAGAGCTACATCCTGCTACTCTTCATCTAACCAATACATCAGCCACCTTCTTCATAAACTTAGTTGAAGCTTTGGCTTGGCTCTTCATTTCTTCTTCAGCTCCTTGTACTTTGCCTTGAGCTCGCTCCAGTCATCTTCCTGGACATCCTCTTGTTGAGTGACCAAGGCTTCTTGATGAGTCGCCTTTGGTAGTGCCTCATACTGCTCCTCACTAGCAATACTCTTGTGCGAATCCAACATCAACCCATAAGCAGTACTCTCTGCATTCTCAATCACTTCAACCTATCTATCTATCGTTAGGGCATGTTGTAGAGATTCCTCTAGTGATAACTCTTCAAGGAGCTCATCAGCAAAAGCATCCATCTCTTCAATGTAGAAGATCTGTCCTTGCACAGTTGGTTTCTTCATGATCTCCTTGATGTCAAAGTGCAGTGTGTGCCCTTTACCCATGTGTAGATCTGTCGTACCATCCTTCACATTAATAATATCTCCAACTGTAGCTAAGAACGGCCTTCCAAGGATCAAAGGATCTTGAGCTTCCTCCCCCATCTCAAGCACCACAAAATCTGTAGGGATCTCATAGTTTCCAACCTTCACAGGGAGGTCTTCCAAGATACCCACAGGGTACTTCACTGAACGATCAGCCAACACCAGGGAGACTCTACACTTCTTGTACTGAATGAAACCCAGCCTCTTCGCAATAGACAACGACATCAAGCTGACACTAGCTCCC
>CAJHQP010003742.1:0-63491 GCA_905132765.1 Moricandia arvensis | reverse complement strand
AGGAGAGCTGGAAGATGATGAGTCTAATGAGACCACTCTCCTGGCTATTCGAGGACGACCTGTCAACACCTGGACAATGTTCTTCAGACTGAGTAAAGCTATCTATGGTTGAAACAATGCACCAAGGCTTTAGCATCAAGCTCAGCACTCACTCGCATGGAAGAGTTTTTTGTGAAGTCTGAAGCTGATCACAACTCTCTTCACTCTCACCAGTCAAAGAGTGAATTGTGGTGATCCTAGTTGATGTGGATGATACTCGATCATCACAGGGTAGTCAGAACAGCGCAAGGTATCCTGCTTGGAAAGCTAAAAGCTTTCATAAAAACCTCATTTGATATCATAAGACTTGGGTGAGTGTAAATATACTTCTTTAGGGATTGAGAGTATGCCGTCTAAAGAGGGACTGAGGTTTCTTATCCCAAAGGACAGTACCACACTTGATTTGTTGCAATCATTGTAGGCAGGTGATCTAGGAAGAGAAGAGCAGACCAAAACGGCCCACATAGAAGATGGCTATAAGTGTTGCAGTTGAGGGGGAGTTGCAGGACCAAACTTATGCAAAGAATGTCCAGCTACTATAGGAGAATGGTTGGAAAGCTCAGTCTACCCTTACTCATCATCTAGACACAAGACGTTGTTTTGCAGGTACAATCAAGTCAGAAATCAGCATATGCAAACACCAAGATACATCTAACTGGAACACTCGAGAGTGGAGAGAGATCCTTTGAGAATCTAAGAGATAGCACCATGGACAGAGTCCAATGGATAGGCCTGGTGCAACAGTAACACAGAAGCTATGAAGGCTAGAATGGATATCGTGGGTATGTGATGATGTCATGGGTTTATATGTCATCGTATGCATGATTAGGCTGATGATAGAGTACGACAGCATGGAGCGTCTACAACAGCATCGTAATACAACTCACTAGATTGCACTTTCGAATTGGAGGAAACTTAGTCACATTGGAAGAAGTACGCACGGTCGACGCAGACCGAGCAAGAAGCAGCGTGGTATCATGTTCAAAGTTACTGAGGTATTACCAGATCTGAATAGTTATAAAGAGCAGACTAATGAGGAAGCTGATGAAGCCCTTTACTAGTGACTCCATTTGGAGCAAAAACCTGCTAAGAACTGATGGTTCATGTAGCGCTGGTCTAAGAGCACGATTTAAAAAGTGGTCCGGTGGGTTATAGAGATCTACATCTTCACCATTACACAACCTGCACAAATATTGTGATAATCAGTCTGCAATACAGGCATAGCATCAACAATGTGATGTTTCATGCACGGGGAGAACGCAAACACATGAGGTAAGTTGTGGATTGTCATAAGGTCAGGCAGGCTGTGGAGCAGAGGATCATTCCTACCATGCTATACAGAGAAGTCGAAGAGACCAGTTAGCTGATATCTCACAAAAGGCTGCATAGTACTAAACGTCTGTGAGTATCATTCATCAAAGCTTGGACTCATATAGACCTCACCTGTCACTGATCATCCCCTCATGAGTGTATCTGACTACCTCTTTTTCCTTGCTGGGTTTTCTCGCCATGTGTTTTTACCTAGCTGAGGTATTAATCGAGGAATGCTTCATGGCTATCCAGGCTTGACAAGTCGCCTATGTTCAAGCTTGAGGAGGGAGTGTTGACATGAAGGACATCACAAGCAGTACTACAAGACAATACATATCAGAAGAAGAATAGCGGTGTAGTTTCTTCACAGTGCAAGCTTGTGGAACAAGGTTATGTACTCGGACTATCAACCTGTGTCGCACATAAACTTGGATCCTGTGCATCTCAGAAAACTCAACACTACGTGGCAAGACAAGAGATTATATTGACAGTGCCCTAACTATGGTCATGACAAACTAACGTGCTCTGTACGATCATGGTCAATATGTTCCGTGCTAAAGGATATGCAGACACTGGCTACCATTAACCAGAAAACTTTAGTCTGGTCACACCAGACTCATATGTTGACGTTGTGGAGACAAGAAAGAAGTCACAAGCTGACACCATGCACCTAAGTCATTCCACAACTGTTGAGAGCTGAAGAACTTTGAATCTTGAATTCTGGGACCACTTCAGACCTGTCCCTACTCTGCTGCTGCGTCTGAGCACCGAATTTGGGCTGTTTCTGACTAGGTACTTTCGTTTATTATTTTCTCGCTGTCTGTCTGCTTCCTATCTGTTCCACTATTTATGGGCTTGCTTTTAGCCCCTAACACATTACACGAACAAGGAAATCATATCTCTCCTCTCTCTGCATTTACATTTCGAATCTGCTTCTCTGCTCTCTCTGTGTCTCGTCACATGTTCTTACCAGTTCCAGCAAGTAAAACTACCTGACTCTAATCTCTTAATCTCCATACACAGTATCGCTCTTGATTCTAACAAACTTCACATCTCTAAGACACCATGACTCTCCTAGTCTCTGGTGTTGGATATGAAGATATGATGTGTTGAGATCAAGCACACTGAGCAGGACGCAGACCTACGTAGACTTGAACAAGAAAAGAAGAAAGCGAGTGACCTAACGTGACTTGCGAGCAATAGAACAAGGAAGTGAGACGGCATTTGTGAAAATAAACTAAGAAAGACTATGGGAGAATGTAGATCAGATCGTGAAGGAGACTAAGGGGAGCTACTTCACGTGCATATGACAAGGTCAGAAGCACTCACGTCACTTGCAAGTGACAAGGACCAATGAATCCAGCAAACATTGTCTGCATACTCTTCCCATGCATAGTAAGCCACATCCAAAAGCATACTTCATGCTGTCGTCCTTTTGCTCTCGCTCTCACTCGCCAAACATTAGATCTCTTAGATCAGCTTGACTGGGTTCGGTACTTACCTTATATTTATATTCGTTTCTATTGTTCTACATGTACTTTGTGCGACGTAGAGTGGACTCCTCTTGGTGCGATTTCTAGCTTAATTTACCATTGTAACCCACAATCTATTACAAAATCAAGGGGTAAAAGAATCTTCTCCTTCTCTCTATCTCTACTCAGCATACAAACTACTATAATCTCTCTCTCTCTCTCTGGTACACGAATCATACTCGCACTCTCTCGTCTCCATGTGTTCTCACAATATTACTTCATATTCTTACAGTGGTATCAGAGCTCCAAGCTCTGAAAACTTCCGTAGCTTCCGCAAATCATCAAAACTTCCGCAAATAAATCATTCAGTTATCTCTCCCAACTAATCTCCAAAACAGTTTCTGCTACATACTCATTATCAGCCTGCTCCAAACTCTCTAAGATGCGAGAGCTCAACAGGATAATGGCGAATTCAGTAGCTGTAGGAGTGCCAAAGAAGAAGCAAACCATCTCATCTGGTCCAAAATGCTGAAGATAATCCATGGTAAGAGAGACCATTTCTGAGCAAAGGTCACTAAGAAGCATTATAAGCTAAGTTGTCTAATCATTCTCTGGCCAGCATGCTGAAGATGTGTCGTCTGACCAACAACACCCACGACAGCAAGAGGACATGAGGGAGATTTGAAGTGTACCTTCCTCTTTGACCAGAAGGAGAGAAATCAAGAAGAAGAGGTGATTGGACAGTCATCCACACACAAGCCCTATCAAAGTTCAAGTGATTCAGCAGCCATGGAGCGTTCAAGGACCTAGCTACAGTTCCCTTGGTTGTAAGTTAGCCTCCTAAACTTCAACAATAGAGCGTGTTAAATATTTAATTGTTTCGTCTAGAGTTGTGTTGAGTGTGTTGTTAGATATATTAGCGGACAGTTCAATGTTACTAGAGTGTTGAACTAGTTCTGTCCCAAGATTACTTAAACATTGTGTTATGCATTCGTTCTAGGAGAGTATATAGAATTGTATGAACATTGTCTTGTTATGTCTAGTAGTCTATGTGTGTGTACTGGTATGGTCTAGGCGAGTTGCTTAGAACCTGTTGTAGTGTCTTGTTGCATTGCTAGAGTCCTAGGATAGTTTCCTTGTCATGTGTTGCGCATTCATAGTTGTGTAGTCTTGATTAGATGAGTTGTCTAGTCTATGCTACTGTCATAAATTGATCATTGCAATTCTGTTATTGTATTGTATGTGATAAAATTAGCCTAGATGCAAACAATATAGTAACTGATGAGTTATCATACATGAGCATTTAGTGAATCTGGTTTGCATGCGATTTGAACCTGAATATAAATTGTTTAGACTATCTGTCCATGTTGCATTTCCGTTAATCATTTTGGATCAGACTTGGTTCGAGTTATGAAGCTCTGATGCCTAATGTATGGTCTAATTCTTGCTTGGAGTTTGAGTGGTGTTCCAGGCTTACACAAGGTGATTAGTCATCTGTCATCATCAAACCCAGACAAAGGATGAGACGACATGCCCTATGCTGTTCAGAGCACTACACCTGACTGTAAATTCTGTAAATCCAGAGCCTAGACACATGATGTATCATTCCTGACCATCGGGAGAAAAGAACGCGGTTATATAGAAGCGCAGATCCACTGAAACGCGTTAGATTGCAGCCTCCCTGGTTCAAGAGACAGACACAAGAATAATGTAGAACGGTTGAATAAGCGCTAGGCCGTTTGGCTATTGAGCTCCTGGTTCAGTAGACACACAAGGAGGCCATCACCTAAGTCATGAGGAGACGGTGGTCCAAAACAATGGAGATAAAGATCAGAGGGAGAAAAACTGGTTGGCTTAGCGGCAGCTGTAGGGGTGATGCGTTTCTCCTGGTTAAGCTCAGTATTTCTCAGCTTCCAAGCTTGGTCCTTCATACTATACTCTCTTGGATCAAGCTTTGAGTGAGGGTAATGATGAGCATCCTGAAGATCCAAGTCGTCCATTGCCTCACCTCAGCATTCATAAACCGGTTCAAAAGACAGTCCACAGAACCATAAGCGACAGCAACAACTTGGTGTTAGACAGATGGCCATCAGAGACTATCTCTGACAAGAACAGATCAGGTGTACGCCAGTCATGGCTCTGATTGGAATGGTAATTTATGAATCAGCCCAAGGCGAGGTCTGCTTAGTAACTAGTTACCTTCTAGTTGGGACAGCTATGGATCAGCTTCTACAAGGAGTTAGAGAACAGTATGACCTATCAGTTGGGAAGCTATGATCAGGCCATATGCAGCGTGTGCATGTGTACCTGGTGAAAAAGCTTCCAGGAGGCCGCGTACCCGTCTTATCAAGTGAGGAATTCAAGTGGAGTTCACTCACCCACATTACTTAAGAAAGGGAGCAATAAACTCTAACATCTTTCATATTCGTCTTATATGATTACTCTACTTGAAATGCATTTGAATGATTGTTTACGTGTATTTCCAAGAGCTGATGCACCTGTGGGATAATGTATCACGAAAATAGAAGATGAAGCTATCCTGGTTTAGGCCGCTGGCAGATGTCTAGACAAGAAGCTTGGATGCGGTCCATCGACAGCAATGCCTCTAAGCTGACTGTTCCCACATGGTCAAGCTTGAGGGGGAGTATTAGAAGCTTCAATGATATGCTGAGATGGATTCCTTGGTGTTATTCAATAAGAGAAGCAACCAGGCTGAGAAAGAGAGATGGTACCTTACTTGAGACTCAAGGCGCAAAGAAATCCGGCTTCCATCCTTACCTTTCAAGATGGCGAGTAGTCAGAAGAGAGGAGGGAGACTAAACACCAGGTCTAAGAAGAGAGCAACGATACTGGTAGTGTCGCATATGATGTGGAGTTTCACACTGCGGCAAAAGAGTTAGGCCACGATCCAGATGAGTCTCCCTCTCTCAAAGGACTCCACCATGAGTTACCTGAAGTTCTGTAGGCTCTACATAGGCCAATCTCTATATACGGCTTGTGACGAACTCTACTCTTTTCCTTAGCTCTGGTTTTATCCGCAAATGGTGCTTTCTTTCTGGCTCTAAGGTAATGAGAAAGGAGATTCTTACAAGCGTTCAAGACTTGTTCCCAAGGATCATGCCTCACTGATACAAGTCATTCGAGGGGAGTGTGGAGATGAAGATAAATACATGTGTTAGCAGATCAGGAGCACATAACTTGGTGTAAGTGTATAGACTCTATACGTGACTTGCAAGCAAAGAAGAAAGGACGCTGATCCCTCACGTGACTTGCGTAGCAAAGAAAAGAGGACGAGGCATTTGGAATCAACTAAGAAGCACAGATGGGGCAGACTGTAGATCATTGTCCGATCACGTGGCAAGTGAGACCGTAGGCGCGGGATGCTACTTCACGTGCATAATATAAAATGACATTAAACAGGTCAGAGATAGCACTCCCACTCACTTGCAGACAAGGACACTCAGCAATCTTGCTCAGTATCATGTGCTAGCCAAGAGCAGCATGCTGCTCTGCCTTATTTGACTATCCTCTCAGCTCCAAACATTAGATCTAGATCGAGCATGGGTCTCTTAATAATATTGTTTCTATTGTTATTCATGTATGTGCAGTAGCTCCTCTGGTGTCTCGACTTCAAACCATGTAACATCATTCAAATTCAAGGGAAAAAGAATCCTTCTCTCATCTCTGCGTCTAAAGTATTCTCTCATAGCACTACAAACCTCCACTAATCTCTCTCTCTCTCACTGGTCATAACTCAGCATATTCACTGCGCACTCTCTCTCTATAAGAAATGTGTTCCCTTCAGCAATGATTCTTCATATCTTACATCTGGAGTCATAGTGCATTTATGTAATCATTCTGATTTGGGAGATATCCAATGCCACATTGCTCTCCTTGTACTTTTCGCTTCTATATGAATACTTATGTTCACGCTGCGGATATTACATCAATTTATACAAGACACCGCAAAACACACGTCATATGGTCAAGTAGAATGTCTGGTTTGTGTGTTGAGCATACTTCACAATGGTGAGTGCCAATCTTGGAGAACTCTGGTCCGGGAAATGATTGTGATCAAATAACACGCTGTCAAGAAGAACAATGCATCTCCCCTCAAAACTTGTTTAAGGCACACTAAGCTGTATGAAACGCATCATCGCTTCTGTGTTCCACTCCATTACGAAAAGCCTCATGGGTGCCTCATAATTTCCTCTCATCCACCCCATTTTGATATTGTGGTGATGCAGTGTACCGGCAACTGGTATGTAGGTATCACCCAACATGCTGAGCGCAAGCTATTGCGATGAAAGGCTTGACTAGGATGAGTACTCTCACCTCTCATTTTGACATATGAGAATTCTTACAACTGGCATTGAAATGAGCCGTGAGTGGACGGACATGGTTAATGGATTATGCGTTCTGATGACCTCCAGCGACCCTGTCTTTGACTGCATCAGAGTCACTCCATGTGTCACTTTGGACTCTTCCAAAAAATCAATCGAAGCCCCGTGACAATAATACATGTGATGTCTCTCTGGACATCCACAAACGGCGCTGTCCACACATCAGAGAGTGACTGCAGGATCGAAACGGCAGCTTCATCATAGATAGTGCTAGATTCTTGGAAAGACTCGTTCTACAATGCTTCCCCAGATGCAGGCTTCACAATCATCATTCTGAACCACCATACCCGGAAAAATCAAGTTCAAGCTCTAGTGTGAGGATGTCCGCAATCTGCAGCTGCTCCATACTGATGCTCTCAATCCCATTAGAAGTACTGACTCAGGGCAGTAGAGCAGGAGATGATCCAGAAAACCTAGTCCTTTCTAAGGTGCACTATAGATTCCTGATCCAGGGCTGAACCCTTTTAACCAATTACCATTCCCTGTACCAGTCAGAAAGTAACTTGAATGCACCTCATCAGTCTAAAAGAACTTGACAATTCAGCCGTCGCACGGTCTGCCCTTGTTAACTGATAGCAAGTGTGACTCGTACACAGTGAGCATAGACAAGATAGACTGGATTCTCTCACTCAACAACCTACAGGTTGTTAAGTTGAGGTATCTATCTTGGGGATGATTAGAAAGAAGAGAGAAGAAGGGTTTGGGTCGACCTTGTCCGTACAAGGCCGTACAGGCCGTACAAGGCCGTACAAGGCCGTACAGGCCGTACAGGCCGTACAAGGTCGACCAAAAGCATTCGACCAGTTTTCACCATCCGGGTAAAACCAAAGTTACCCGACTGCTTTACTAAGGAGGTAAGCTTATCCATCCGTTGGAAAGGAAGAGGAGAGCCGCGTGGACAGGCTGGCATGGACTGGAAGGATCAGCATCTTGTCAAAGATGCTGATGCCATTTACTTGGCCAGGAAGCCTCGGTTTGAATTAGGCGCGCCTCCTCCTCAACCACAGCCACATCTTTTACCTTCTGCTTTACGAAAACCCTTGTAACTCTCTCTATATAAGCATACCCCGAGTGGATGAATAAATCATACAGTTCTCTCTAATATTTTCGAGTCTCCAAACATGTTCTTCATAGTCTCTCATAATCTCTCTTCTCGTTGAAGTCTAAACCAAATCTTTCCTCTCTAAGTCTGTTCTTAATCTCTTTCTGGTTACTTTTCTTCTTAGATATCAAAAATCTCATGGTATCAGAGCCAGGTTCATCAAGATCTGGGTTTGTGTTCATCGAGTTGAAGAAGATCAAGGTTGAAACTTTTTGAAAGATCCGGGTTTGAAAGATCCGGGAGAAGACTGAAGTTTGAAGCTTGTTTGTTGTCAAAGCTTGGTCTTTCAGTTCCTACTTCAAAGACTCAACCTTTCCTCTCGTTTCTGGGTTCATCCGTGTTCTAAGGTATAGATCCACTCATTTCCAAGGCTTTTGATCAACTGGTTGTAGATGGATAGTGTTAGCATGAAGGTTCCGGTTACTCTAAAGGGGAGTAACTATCTGTTGTGGTCTCGTTTGGGTGAAGACTGCTGTGGGAAGTAAGGGCTTATGGGGTTCATATCACATTCCGGTGAAGCCCCTAAGCTCATTACTCAAGAAGGTGAAGCTGCAAGTGCCACAGTGAGGTGGAGAAGTGGCAGCAAGAAGACATGATGGTGATGACACTTCTTCAAGGATCCCTTGGAGACTCCCTATCATGGAAGCTTATAGCTACTGTGAAACCGCAAAGGGATCTATGGGAGACCCTGAAGAAGGTGTATGGAAACATCTCAAACTTGAGTCGAGTGTTTGAGGTGAAGAGAGCAATCAACGGGTTGCTTCAAGAAGATATGGAGTTCACTAAGCATCTTGGAAGGTTCCGAGCTCTCTGGTCCGAGTTAGAGATGCTGATGAGCTGAATGAAAGGCGAGAGCAAGATAAGGTCTTTGGGCTCCTGCTTACTCTAAACCCTGCCTACAACAGCCTCATCAAGCATATCCTGAGAGCTGAGAAGCTTCCATCTCTAGAAGATGTGTGTGCTCAGATACAAAAGGAGCAAGGTTCTATTGGATTGTTTGGAGGTAAGGGGGAGCTTACCTTGGCTAACCAAGCTGCGCAAACTGATCAGGTTGAAACACCAATGGCAAACAAAGCTGCTTTCAACAAGTATGAAGACCGGAGGTTCAATGGTAACTGTGATCATTGCAAGAAGCACGGCCACAAGAAGAGTCAGTGCTGGATCCTCCACCCACATCTCAAGCCGGCCAAGTTCATGAAGGAGAGGGAAGCTAGAGCTCACATCTCGGAGGGATCAACTGTTGCAAGCTCAAGCAAGACAACCGATGGAGATAAGAGGGAGGCTAGTGAAGGAAAGTCCCTTGTTGCCTACACGGGTGGTACCAGCAGGAACAATGATCAAGACTACATTCGGAGGTCTGACATTGAAGCCCTCATCAAAATGCTCAAGGAGAATGGTAACACCTTTGGTAACCTTAATGGGTATTCTCTTGGTGCTTCAATGGTTGCTAGTAAGCTAGAAATGTGATTGATCCTAGGACTGATAGAACTGGTAGGACATTAGAAATGAACCGCCAAAGTCTTGCTTGTTCTATTCCTAAAGGAACTTGTCATATTGCTAATAGCTCAGCTAAACCTTTGATAGTAGACTCAGGAGCCTCCCATCACATGATAAGTGACACCAATCTGATCAAAGACATTGAACCAGCTAATGGTCATGTCATGATTGCTAATGGTGATAAGATTCCTATTAGAGGAGTGGGAAATCTAAAACTGTTTAGTAAGAACTCAAGAGCTTTCTATATGCCTGAATTCACTTCAAACCTGTTATCAGTTAAGAAATGCACTAATGATTTGAATTGTAAGGTGATATTCAGTCCTAACGAGGGTTGAGTTTCAGGATATTGAGAGCCAAAGGATGATTGGAAAAGGAGTTACCAAGGGCGAGTTATATATGCTTGAAGAGCTTGATCCTATTTCTGATTTTAGTTGTTCCTTTACTACTGTTTCTTCTGCTTTGAATAAGAATGCTTTGTGGCATGCTAGACTAGGACATCCTCATGTTAGAGCTTTGAACTTGATGTTACCAGGTGTTATTTTCGAAAATAATGAGTGTGAAGCTTGCATTTTAGGCAAGCATTGTAAGAATGTTTTTCCAAGATCATCTACTGTTTATGAGAAGTGCTTTGATTTGATTCATTCTGATGTTTGGACTGCTCCTTGCATATCTAGGGATAATCATAAGTACTTTGTGACATTCATTGATGAAAAATCTAAATACACCTGGTTAACTCTCATTCCATCTAAAGATAGGGTCCTTGATGCATTTAAAAACTTTCAATCCTATGTGACTAACCATTATCATGCTAAGTTTAAAATTTTTTAGATTAGATAATGGAGGAGAGTACACAAGTCATTGCCTTCAAGGATCACTTAGCTCGTCATGGGATTCCTTCATCAGACCAGTTGTCCTTACACTCCACAGCAAAATGGAGTGGCTGAGAGGAAGAACCGCCATCTCATGGAGATTGCAAGGTCCTTAATGTTTCAAGCGAATGTGCCTAAGAGATTTTGGAGTGATGCTGTGACTACCTGCTTGCTATCTCATCAACCGCACACCCACAAAGGTCCTGAATGATCAAGCCCCTTTGAGGTTCTCAACAAGTACAAGCCATCAGTGGACTATCTACGGGTTCCTTTGGGGTGCCTCTGCTATGTACTGATTCCTGGAGAGATGAGAAACAAGTTAGAAGTCAAGAGTACAAAGGCGATGTTTATAGGCTACTCCACAACTCAGAAGGGATACAAGTGCTATGATCCAGTGGCAAGAAGAGTTCTGGTGTCTAGGGATGTCAAGTTCATAGAAGAAAGAGGGTATTATGAGGAGAAGAATCAAGAGGAGTTGAAGGACCTTACCTCGGATAAGGCCGCAACTCTTAGAGTTATCTTGGAAGGTCTTGGCATTGGAGTGACCAAGCACCCGAATGGAAGTGGTCAACAGGGACAAGTGAAGCAAATCAGCCTCCCCACCTTGATCATGAGGGGGGAAACACTGAAGATCAGGAAGGTGGAAGTTCTGACAGCAGTGGAGAGTTTGATTCAGGTCAAGAGGAGTTTGATGATCCTCAAGAGGAAGATAGAAGTTCAGCGTCTCATGATCAAAGTGGTGATGCTCAGAAGGTCAGAGAGTCCAAGCTGATCACAAGAGAGGAAGAACCTGAGGGAGGGAAGTAGAACAGCAACAACAGTTGAGGAGAAGCTCTAGGATAAGAAGACCACCATTGATTGGGTCAATACAGGGTCTACTATAATGCCCAGCTGTTGCGCACCCATCTCAAGTGTCTGCTCTTTACTCAGTATCCAGAAGAGCACTGTTCTTCATGGTCAGCCTAGATGAGATGATGTGATCATGGAAAGCACCAAGGAATATGATGTGATCATGGAAGAGGGCAAAGAGATCTTAGACGAGCCATGATGCCACAAAGCACCAGCAGCCTGGTGAGATGCTCTAGCCATTCAGAAGGTCCCATGACTCATTCCAGAGTCAAGAAACTTAAGAGACTGTTGTAGGATTACTCACATTCACATCACAACAAGAGAATGAAGTCTTGGACAGTTGATCCGAGATGTCTGAACACCATCAAGCCATACTCTACATCAAGCTGAGTAGTGTCTAGGCAAGACATTGGGTGTGTGCTCTTATTCCTTGCTTTGGTTTATGTCCCACGAGCTTTTTCCGGTGAGAAGGTGTTTAACGAGCCACGCTGTCTTACAAATCACTTAGGCTCTATCTCGCCGAGACTCAGTAGAAGTATACATTTTAAGCTTATATATGGTTATAACTATAGTTTCATTTTTTTAAGTTTCGAACCCTATGAGAGTAATGTTCTCTGGTTTCTCTATATTTCAGTTTGCCCTAACCTAATGTAGATCACGCATCTTTTATCAAAAAACGCTAGTTTCTCTCTCTCTCTCTTGTCTTTGACGAGTAGAGGAGGAGACAAACAGAAAAAGGGAGAAGTTTCTGGTGTGTCATATCCAGAATATTAAGCTTCTATTTGCTGTGTCATATCCAGATCAAGTTCGCTAGAGTATCACAGAGACTCATCATCCCTCTTGTGTCACCATTCAATCCACAAACCTTGAAGAACTTGAGTCTCTGATTCGTTCTTGCAAGGATCTATCCATTCCATCAACCAAGAGCATCCTAGGGGCGCATCAAGTGGTACAGAGCAACTTTGGTTGGGAAGTACTGCGTTCTCTCTCTGATTGTTCTTTGTTTCATCCGTGTTCATCTTGAATAAGCAGTAGATCTAATCTGTTTAGGGCTGCTCGAAATTCAGAGAGATTACGACATAGGTTTAAGAGATTTCCTTTTTGCTTTGCGGAACCTAGAGATAGAACTCTAGCCGCATAAGTTTTTCTTCCTTTTAGATCACTTGTTCATCTGCTAAAACCTGTTATATCACCTGAACACGAGTAGGTTAAGATGTTAGGTGCTAGAACTTTAGAAAAGAATAGACAAAGTTTAAGAATTTCCTTTTTGCTTGGTAGCGGAAACTTCTCTTTTTACCTAGCCGTTGTCCTTTTTGCTTTGTCTTGCAAAACAAGCTTGCTTTCGTGTTCTACTTTTCCTTTTGCTTGTCTTGTTACCTAGAAACCTTTTACTGGTTATTTTCGTTTTCCTTTGTGCAGGAAGCACATAGGGACCGAGTCTGAGGAGGAAGCAACGTTGGTACCATGGCAGGAGATCAGAAAGGAGTCCTCACTAAGGTATGAAAGGCTGTTACTTAAGGCTATGAATGCTCAGCTGCAACAGATGATGAGAATCAGCCATGATAAACTCTGGCAGGAGTTTAGACAGGATCTCCAACAAGCTAATGGACGTGGAGAGCCACACTTCAAGCAACCAGCCAACACATGGAGCAGACCACACCAATCTTCTCTCACTCCTAAATCAATTGATCTTTGTCTGATTATAAACCACTTACTGATATTCGACTCTATGCTTTTTCAGGAAAAGGTGACTATCTAGGATGGGAAAGAACCATGGACAAGTGGCTGCATTACAACAGAATATTGAAGAAGGAAAGATTAGCTTTTGCAATTTCTCAACTCAAAGGAAACGCTTATAAGTGGTGGTTGCAAGAAGAAGATGATCGCAGGTTCTACAAGGAACCAACTATCACCACGTGGGAGAGCCTAAAGTTGTTACTAAGAGAAAAGTATGCATCCAAAGGCAACACTTCCCTAAAGTCTCCAGTGAAGGAAGTCACATCTAGCAAGGCAGTAACCTGTTACAGCAAAGATTAAAACAGAAAAACATCCTGGTTCAGTGAGGAAGATAAAAAGAAGTTATTACAAGTAATGATGGATGTGGAGAAGCAATTCAAGAGGACAACCCTGGACGTTCATCACAGAAACAAGAACCAGACTCAGCTGCACAATCAGATTTAACTGCACTAACTCAAGAAGCTCAAACAGGAACATCTTTGGTAAAAGAAAGTTTGGGACAGAACAAGAGTGTTCTCTTTTCTTACCTCAGCCTGAATTCAATTCAGTACTTCTTGTGATGAACTAACTTTTATTGAACCGGTGCAACCGAGTAGCCTTGTTTCAGTTTCACAGTTGCAAAAGAAGAATCGGTAGATAGAGAACCAGAGCAATCAACACAAGGAGAAGAGTTGGAACATCAGAACAGCTTGCAGTCTAACCCAACTCCTAAACCCTTGTCTCATAACCAGCAAAAGCACTGTAAGAAGCTAAGTGGTTAGTTCTGTGCCTATAATGTGTGTTAAAGTGAGTACTAAAGACATAAAACGTTTTGGTCTTGACAAAGTAAAGATTTTTGTGTTTCAAATTCTGTTTTTGATAACTTGCTTAGATCTTTTAAAGGACTGGAACCAGAAAACCTCTTTGATCAAAAACATTTCAAAATAATAAAACAACATTTCTGGTCATGTTTTGAGTCTTGATCAGTTTCTGAAAATATAGCAAAAGCTTTGATCACTTTGAAAGGTTTTAGAGCTTGAGTTGAAACAAACTGATTTCTGTTTTAGAGAACCTTGTGATTTGTTTGCTAGAACTGAAGAGAAAACTTTTGTTGTGAATTTTCCTAGGCATGATTTGATCACTTATGATTGTTTCCATCCACATATGTCTTGAAAGAACCTAGGCAGTTGCATGAACCGAGATTGCATCATTCTGATGTTAAGTTTGAAATTTTGAAATCTGCAAATATCTCTGAACTTGAGATTGATTGTTTGTGTGCTGAAGATGTTTATAAACGTGTGGACTGTTAGTTGATGATATTCTTAGTATATAACACGTTCTTTGATAAACTCATTGCACTTCTGAAACTTGAGATAAATGGTTCTAGATGTATTGTTTTTGTGCCTTGTTAACATGCTGGTCTACAATACTTTCTTTGACATGATAACCCACTTGACTGTCCAAAAGAAGCTGAGAAAGGTACAGGTGAAAATAGGAGCTACAATGATCAGAGTATCAGTGATGAGTCCTTGGCTAAGTTGGAGAAGCACCAAGCAAATCTTGAAAGCTGTCTAGCCGCCAGTCTTGACATAGGAGCAGTCCGAGGAACATATCTCAACAACCACAAGGAATTATTCAACAAGCTCGAATTCTATGGAAACTTAACTCATCAGGGTCTCACGTCGAATTGGAATCATGTCCAAAGCTTCTCAGGTGAAAGAGTTATGGGTTCTACAAGTCAGGTGATCCTATCTCTGCTTTGTTTGAATTTTTGCTAAGTTTAGAACATCTCAAACCTATCTATGGCGACCAGGTGAGCATGCTAAGATAAGTGGTCATGTTTTCAATGATTCTTTTATCACTCTTCACATAGATATAATACACTTGTTTTTGTCAAAAGAGCCATGTGCAAGATTATGATGAAGCTTGGAAGCATACAAGGAGAAAGGACAAGAATGTGGAGACAAGCGGTTCAAGCCACCTGATTTGGAATCAGGATAAAGCACCAAGACATCACTGGCTTCATTCTCATCAAAAGAAGCACCACCAGACGCAGCACACAAACCAAACCGAGCAAAGCACAATTTGGGATCAGATTATTACTCTTTGATAAATTTTTATGTGCTAACTTGCTTTGTTTCAATGTATCTGGTTGAGTAATGAATCAGGAACTAAATGATCAATGCCTTCCTATATAACCGAACAGTCAGCAACAATGCCTATCAAAGAGGCTTGCAAGGTAAGTGTAACCTGATTTCAAACTTTGATGTTACTGACTTGGTCCCCTCTATGCAGATAAAACAGATTTGAGGACAAATCTTTTTGAAGAGGGAGGCGATGATGTGATCATGGAAAGCACCAAGGAATATGATGTGATCATGGAAGAGGGCAAAGAGATCTTAGACGAGCCCCATGATGCCACAAAGCACCAGCAGCCTGAGTGAAGAATGCTCTAGCCATTCCAGAAGGTCCATGACTCATTCCAGAGTCAAGAAACTAAAGATGGAGACTCACTTTCACATCCACAACAAGAAGAAGGTCTTGGACAAGGTTTGATCCGAGATGTCTTGAACACCATTCAAGCCATCTCTACATCAAGCTGAGTTAGTGTCTAGGCAAGACATTTGGTGTGTGCTCTTTCCTTGCTTTGGTTTTGTCCCACGAGGTTTTCGGAGGAAGGTTTTTAACGAGGCCACGACTTGTCTTACAAATCACTTAGGCTCTATCTCGGCCCAAGACCAGTAGAAGTATTACATTTTAAGCTTATATTATGTTATAAACTATAGTTTCCATTTTTTTTAAGTTTCGAAACCCTAGAGAGTATGTTCTCTGGTTTCTTTTATTTAAGGGTTTGCCTAACCCTATTGTAGACACGCAATCTTTTATCAAAAAACCTAGTTTTCTCTCTTCTCTCTTGTCTTTGACGAGTTGAAGGTTTCTGTGTGCTGTAATATCCAGAATTAAGGGCTTCTTATTTGGTGTGTCATATCCAGATCAGTCGCCTAGGAGTATCAAGAGATCATCCATCCCTCTTGTGTCACCATTCAATTCCAAAAACTTGCAAGAACTTGAGTCTCTGATTCGTTCTTGCAAGGACCTATCATTCACACATCAACCAAAGCAGCATCCTAGGGGCGCATCATGAGAGCTACATACCAAAGTCCTATGACGAAGCAGTTAAAGACAAGAATGGAAGACTCAGTTGAGTGCTGAGGCAAGTGCAATGATCAAAGATGACACATGGTATGAAAGTAGAGTTGCCAAAAGGGACGAATGCAGTGACCAGTAGATGATCATTTACTATAAAATACTTGGCGAATGGAAAGATTGATATAGAAGAAACCAGATTGCGTTGCAGGGGCTTCACTCAAACCTATGGAGAAGATTATTGGATACTTTTGCAACCCAGTTGCCAAAACTTCACACAATTAGGATCATCCTATCTCTTGCGGTTAATCTTGAGTGGGACTATGGCAAATGATGTGAAGAACGCTTTTCTCAAGGAGAACTTGAAGATGAGGTCTACATGCATCCTCCACCAGGCCTAGAGCACTTAGTGAAGAAAGGAAATGTGTTCCGGCTTAAGAAGGCAATCTATGGTCTTAAACAATCCCCTAGAGCATGGTACAACAAGCTGAGCACCACTCTCAATGGCAAAGGGTTCAAGAAATCCGAACTGGACCATACCTTGTTCACTCTTCCGACCACATCAGGTATAGTTGTCCTTCTTGTGTATGTTGATGATATCATCATCACAGGAAGTGACAAAGCAGCGTATCAATCAAACTAAGGACTTCCTTAAATCTGTGTTTGAAATTAAAGATTTGGGAGAGATGAAATACTTTCTTGGCATTGAGATATGTAGATCCAAGGAAGGTTTGTTTCTGTCTCAAAGAAAGTATACACTTGATCTCTTGAAAGATGCAGGGAAACATGAAGGGAAGACAGCAAAGATGCCACTAGAGGATGGGTACAAGGTTCCTCGTGAGGGGGAGATTGAAGACAACCGACCATTCCATGATCCTAAGCTTTATAGAAAGCTTGTTGGTAAGTTGATCTATCTCACCATTACTCGACCTGATATATGCTTTGCTGTGAATCAGGTGAGTCAATACATGCAAGTCCCAAAGGAACACCATTGGCATATGGTTTGAGAGGATCCTGATGTATCTAAATGGCGTCACCAAACCTTGGAGTATGGATGGGATGCAATAAGAGCACTGAAGTGGTGGGCTATTGTGACGCGGATTGGGCAGGAGATAGGCTGGATAGGAAGTCGACCACTGGATATTGTACCTTCATAGGTGGAACCTAGTTACCTGGAAGAGCAAGAAGCAGAAGGTGGTCTCCTGTTCCAGTGCTGAAGCTGAGTATAGGGCAATGTTGAAACTTACAAACGAGCTGGTGTGGATCAAAGGCATCTTGAAGCATGTGGAGGTTGATCAGCCTACACCAATGACTATGCATTGTGATAATCAAGCAGCGATTCATATAGCTTCCAACTCAGTCTTCCATGAAAGAACCAAGCACATTGAGGTCGATTGCCACAAGGTGAGACAGATGATTGGGTTGGGTGTAACCTTGCCGTGCTACACAAGGAGTGAGGATCAGTTGGCGGATGTGTTTACAAAGGCTGCTAGACAGAAGACAATGGCAGTCCATCCATGTAAGGTTGGGGCTCATTAACCTAACCCAACTTAGCTAATCCCCTGCTATGAGGTCTCTACTCTTTTTCCCTCATCAAAGGGTTTTATCCCAAAAAGGGTTTTCTCTTTGGTGAGGTTTTTAATGAGGGAGATCTCATAGCCTTCCAAGCTTGACTTGTTCCATATGGTCAAGCTTGAGGGGGAGTGTTAAGTTGAGGTATCTATCTTGGGGATGATTAGAAAGAAGAGAGAAGAAGGGTTTGGGTCGACCTTGTCCGTACAAGGCCGTACAGGGCCGTACAAGGCCGTACAAGGCCGTACAGGCCGTACAGGCCGTACAAGGTCGACCAAAAGCATTCGACCAGTTTTCACCATCCGGGTAAAACCAAAGTTACCCGACTGCTTTACTAAGGAGGTAAGCTTATCATCCGTTGGAAAGGAAGAGAGAGAGCCGCGTGGACAGGCTGGCATGGACTGGAAGGATCAGCATCTTGTCAAAGATGCTGATGCCATTTACTTGGCCAGGAAGCCTCGGTTTGAATTAGGCGCGCCTCTCCTCCTCAACCACAGCCACATCTTTTACCTTCTGCTTTACGAAAACCCTTGTAACTCTCTCTATATAAGCATACCCCGAGTGGATGAATAAATCATACAGTTCTCTCTATTATTTTCGCAGTCTCCAAACATGTTCTTCATAGTCTCTCATAATCTCTCTTCTCGTGAGTCTAAACCAATCTTTCCTCTCTAAGTCTATTCTAATCTCTTTCTGGTACTTTTCTCTTAGATATCAAACAATCTCAAGGTTCCATATCCCTTCTATCTTAACCTTATCACCATTTGCTATAAGCACATTCCCTGAGGCAGGTTTGATATACTACCAGGTCCTGTCACTAATCATGTGATGGCTAGCTCCTGAATCTATAATGATGGGTTTAGAGTCAGGATAATATTTACCAACCTCCTTGGGTGAGAATAAGGGCCTTGGCAGCTTTTATAAAGGAATCAAAGTCTCTTCTGGTCACTGGACTATCAGAATGGTCGCTCTGCCATACTCCTCCATGTTCCTCCTTCATTAGAATCACCACAGAGTGCTGAATACATGGTTCTCCTGTAATTACTTGATGCTCAAACTCCTTGAGCTTAATGTACTTGACTGGCTTCCTAGGGAACTTGGAAGCTTCCTTTCATGAATGATATAACTTATCAGACTATTGCAGGGTGAATCCAGGTTTAGGAGAAGACTGAAAACTTTTGTCTTGCTCATAGACAGCTTGAAGACTCTCCCATAGATTCCCATAAACATTTTGAAGCTTCTCCCATAAACTCTTGGCGGTTCTGAGGTGATAATGATCCTCCAAGATCTGTTCAGACAGAGAGCTGTGTATAATTCCAAGTGTTTGCTGTTCCTCTTGAACCCACTTGTCTTCATGCTTTAGGCAAGTAGCCTGACTATCCTCTAGAGCCATCCTCTTTGAAGTTTCAGCCTCCATGATATGGCTGTCCCAAAGTCCATGACTTCCCAAGGTAACTCTGGCCACTCTTGACCATAAAGATAGTAGGACCCTCTAGGGTCACTGGAATGAGATTCTCCTTCTTCATTTTCTTGGTCAAAATCATCTTTTCCATTTTTGGCAATTTCTGGAGCTGGAAATGAATGAACAGGCTGAAGAACAAGATGAACTTTGCCAAAAATAGAAATAAAAAACTCAGAGATTTAGCGGAAGAAAGAAAAGAGAATAAGAAGAATTAGGTCTCAAGAACATACTGCTCTGATACCATGTGAGTTTTATTTAGAATGAGAGATTAGAAGTAGTTTACTGCTGAAGAATGAAGAACATGAAGACAAGAGAGAGACGAGAGAGAGAGAGAGAGAGGATTTCGAAATTCAAAGAGAGAGAAGGATAGAAATGATTTCCTTGCAAGAAATGGTTCATGTGAGGGTTACATTTATAGAGAGAGGACAAAGCAAAAATAATAAACAAATAAAGAACCAGACAAATAAAAGAACTAATATAAACTATTCTTCTGCTCTTCTGCTCTTGGACAGAAGTGGGGGGACCAAAGGACCAAGCAGATGGGAGAAAGGGACATCTCCTCAATGGTTGGGAGCCTAATCCCACACGTGACTCCTTGCTGTTCTCCACTTCCTTGCTGTTCTCCACTCCCTCAGTCCTTGGTGACCAGAATAAGTCTTCTTAGTTAGGTAAGTCATTTCTGGTTCCTCCTGTCCCTTTGCCTACTTGTACTCCAAGTTAGGTCACTTGTCACGGAGCAACGGACTTGTCCCACAAGTTTGTACGGACATACTTGATCCACAAGCTTCCCTTGATTAGTTCTGCTTCTGTTATTTGAAATGTCCTCTCATTCTTTCTAACTTCATGTCGCCATTCCTTCTTTATTGGCTTCATGTCAACATTGATCTCATCCTCCACTGATGCTCTCCACTCATCATCTGCCATTGCTTCTTCATACGTCCTTGGATGTATTCTTGATCTACATTACTTAAGAAGACTGGTGCTGTTCTGGATATTGGTCCAACGGAACAAACTGCCTGAGTGGGATGAGCTACTGCATTGGCATTAAAGTACATCCCGTTTGTTCTTCCAGGTATCTGATCATGTCTAATCTGAGTGCTTCTTCTTAGTTTTTGCACTTGCTCTTCTTCTGGTTGTGTTGTGGACTTCCTCTGGATCCTGTTGATCATGGCTTTCAGAACCTTCAGGTTGCATGTTTCTTCTGGTTCTGGTTGGTGGTTCCCCCCTTCATGATCAACATGATACCATTTCAACCGGACTCAGCGCTTGATTAGGTTGTTCTCTTGGCTTTTCCCTTGCCAAAGGCTGGTTAATCCCAAAGACTTTCCAGGATGATTCTCAGGTTAGTGGACTGTGTCTGATGGGCGTGTGTGTAGATCCTCAGATTTTCCAGCTCTTCTCACCATAATACCCTTGACCAACAAATATGACACCTTGAGACATCACCTTCTAAGTTTTGGTACATAGCAATTGTACCTTCTCTGGTTAGCTGGTACCCAATGAATATTGCTTTGACACTCTGCATCGAAGCTTATTTCTTTGCTCTCCTGAATCAAAACGAAACACGAGCACCAACACACGTCAATATGATCAGAGAGGGTTGTTCTTTATTCAATACCTCAAGGAGAGACATCATGGAGACCCTTGCTAGGGTTCTGTTTTATTAGATAGCATGCTGAGACCACAGCATCACCAAAGAACGTTCTTGGAACATTTGTGTGAAAGCACATGCTTCTGCACCTCCAAGACTGTCGATTCTTCCTCTCTGCCACCATTTGTTGGTAGTGTATGGCAGCGTTTTGATGAATGACTTCCAGTGTCTGGCTAGATGGTTTTGAATTGCATGGCTTGTGATATTCACCACCATTGTCTGACTAAAATTTTAATGCTTGCATTGAAATGATTAGTGAACTATAGCTCTGAGAGTTTATAAAGCTTCTAAAACTCTATCTTTAAGATTGAAGTAAGGTGCTTTAGCTAAGTGAACTCACTGTACTGCAACTTCTGCATCTATAAGGTGACAAAGTACTTTATGGTTTTCTCTAGAACACATGGAGCAGTCCAGAATCTGAGTGCACAGATCAAAGCAGTGTCATAAATCGTGGTGATTTAGTAGAAAGCGGTTTGCATATGGTGCCATAGGATACAAGCTTTCCACAGCTAGTCATTCCATAAAAGCAGCAGATTAGGCTCAATCTCTAAAGGCCCGAGAACTGAGGATGGTCGTAATCTAGCATGCCATAAACACTTAGAAATGTAAAAATCAGAGCAGACTAAGAAGCAGAAGGTAATCTGATTTAGTTTGGTGTCTTCTAGCAAAGAGGTCTCTTTGACTACTACCCTTCAATCATCTTACTTGTCTCAATACTCCTGAAAATGACTTCAATTAGAGCTAAAATCGACATGACAATAAATGATGCAGAAGTCGTTTCTTAACTGAGAGCAAGTTAGAAGCAAAAGTAGGCTAAATATCTATAAGCGCCTTTTTTAGAAATGCTCTACTTTCATTTTTAACAAGTTCAAGTTCCCTATCGCCCTCCATTGGTACCTATCACCATTTGCACATATCACATTCGCAAGCAGTAGGTTAACATCCTACATCAGTTAGCATCTTGATCATATGGTGAGATCGCCCTGAATCTATGATCAATGCCTAGATAGGTTGATGATTATGTTCTGATTGTATGTAAAGATTATGATCCATACTACTGATGTTACAGACAGTCTATAGAACTTATATGCGTGTTTTGGTGTCTTTGTTTTGTTTTGATACCAGGAGAGTCAAGAGGAACAAGCATGGTGTCTAGGGATGTGAAGTTTGTAGAATCAAGAGGGTATTATGATGACAAGAGTTGGGATGAGCTGGAAAACCTATCCCAATCAGCCTCTGATAGAGCAAGCAATCTTAGGCGTGTGATGGAAAGCTTGGGGTCAGTATGCCTGAAGCAAGGGTGGAAACTGAACCAAAGGATACCAGGGGGACCCAACACCACCTACTGAAACTGAGTCAAGTATTGATGGCCTAATCTAGCATGCCATAAAACACTGGAATCTAAAACAGATGCAGAATTAAAAGCATGAGGTAAATTTGATCTAAGCTTGGTGTCTTCAAGCAAATAGAGGTCTCCTTTGCTTACACCCTTTCCAATCATCTTACTTGTCTCAATATCCTGAAAATGAACCTCATTAGGACTAAAAATCACATGGCAATTAAGATCACAGGTTGCCTTTTTAACTGAGAGTAAGTTAGATGTAAAGGTGGGCATGTATAAAGCTTTAGACTCTCTATCAAATAGTTTCAAATTCCCTATACCCTCAATCGGTACCTTATCACCGTTTGCTATCATCACACTTCCTAAAGCAGGTTTAACATTACTAATAAGTGTAGCATCTCTTATCATATGGTGAGAGGCTCCTGAATCTATGATTAAGGGCCTAGCAGTTTGAGAGTTGTACTGAATGGAATTTAAAGCATTATGAACATTACTACTATTGTTACCAGAGTTTGCATTGAGGGCTTTTATGAGAGCCTCAATGTCTGACTTGCGGATTAGAGAGTCCTCCTGGTGGAGTTGAGTAGATGTTCCAGCAATGTGGGCAGTAGAGTTCATGGCTCTCCCTCCATTGTGTTGATGTACTGGTTGAGCTGCAGGCTGGGCATTCTGATGGACAGCTTCATGTGCTCTAGCCTGGTTGAACCGTGATGGAGGTCGGAGGTGAGGATGAAGGATCCAGCACTGGTTCTTCATATGACCATTCCTTTTGCAATGCTCACAAGTGACTCGCCGGTTCTCTGGTTTGAAGTAGGCCTTATTGACTGAAGCTTCAGCTTTGTGAGCCATGTTCAGGTCACCTTTTCCACCAAAGAGTCCCACTGAGCCTTGTTCCTTCTCGATTTGAGCACATACCTCCTCAAGGGTAGGTAACTTGTCTGCCCTCAGCAGATGTTTGATGAGATCATTGTAACCTGGATTGAGAGTGAGGAGTAGACCAAATACCTTGTCTTGCTCACGCCTCTCATTCAGGATGGTTGGATCAGTGGTACTTGGCCTCAACATTTCCAGCTCTGCCCAGAGAGCTCTGAACTTACCAAAGTGTTGGTTAAAGTCCATATCTTCCTGGTTCAAGCAGTTGATAGCCTTCTTCACTTCAAAGACCCTACTGAGGTTGGATGTGTTTCCATATACCTTCTGAAGGGTGTCCCACAACTCCTTTGCGGTTTCACAGTATGAGTAAGCATCCATTATAGGACCATCAAGTGAGCTCTGGATGATATTCAGCACCATGAAGTCCTCTTGACTCCATTTGCCTTCATCTGCCACCACAATCTCCTTGCCATCTTCTCCTTGGATGGTTTGCTTTGGCGCCTCCCCTGAAGTGATATGCGTCCATAAGCCTCTTCCACCAAGGGCATTCTTGATCAATCTTGACCAGAGAAGGTAGTTAACCCCCTTTAAAGTGACTGGAATCACCACTGCCTTGTTTTGCTCCATTTCGAAAAGCTATGGACCAGTGGGTAAAAGGATGTACCAAGAATCTTAGAGAAGTAAAGATGAGTTTCTGAATACTGGAGTAACCAGAGAATAGAACAGAACCAGTTTACTTTGTTTGTATTGAGAAAGGAAGATGAGAAAAGATGAAGAACAGTTGCTGAACTCGCAAGAACAGAGCTATTATCCACTGGATAAAAGAATGTTCTTCAAGAGAATCAAGAACTGATCGGATAAAAAGAAAGAGTGAAGAGAGTAGAGTAGATTTGCGGAAGAAATTAGAGGTTTAGGAGCTGAATGGCTCTGATACCATGTTAGTTTATGAAGAATATGGTGAAGAACACTCAAGAACAGGAGAGAGAGAGTGAGTTTAATTCGAGAGCAGAAGAAAGAGAGAGATGTTTGTTGTTTGTACTCGACAGAGAGAATAGAGAATAAGGAAGGATTCTGATTCCTTAATTTCGACATAAGAGGATACAGAGGTATATAAAGACATAAGATCAGAAAGAGAAACAATAAAATAATGTTTGGTCTGGTCGATGAAAGTGACCTGACCTAAACGGTCCACTATGCTTATTCAAACATGTGACTTCTGTTCAAATGCTCCCACTTGCTCCAGTCGAGTGTAAACGGTCACCTCTTGCTTCTGGAACCTCTGGGCCGACATCCCATTCAGTTCCTTCACTTCCAAGGCACGTTAGGTCACAAGTAGGGTTAGGGTTGTCCGTACAGGTTGTACGGACTAACTTGAGTCACACGTTTCTTCTCTTCTTATGATTTCTTCATTCCTTCATGTTCCATACTTCATGTCTTCTCTTTATTTCTTTACTGATCAATATTTTGATTTGCAGAATACCCAATGAATATGGCTTTGACACTTTTGGCTTCAAGTTTATTTCTTTGTTCTCCTGGAATCAAAACAAAGCAGAGACAACCAAACACACGCAAATGATCAAGAGAGGGTTTGGTTTTATTCAATACCTCATAGGGAGAGACATCATGGAGTATTCGTGTAGGTGTTCTATTGATCAGGTAGCATGCTGATACCACAGCATCACCCCAAAAACGTTTGGGGACATTAGTGTGGAACATCATACTCCTAGCAACCTCCATGAGATGTCTATTCTTCCTCTCTGCCACTCCATTTTGTTGAGGTGTGTATGGGCAACTGGTTTGATGGATGATTCCATGTTTGGCCAAGTGGTTCTTGAAAGCATTACTTGTGTATTCACCACCCTTATCTGACTTAAAAAATTTAATTTTGGCATTGAAATGATTAGTGATATAGCTTTTGGTGCGACCTGGATCAGCTTCAAATCTATGCTCTGGAAGCCAATACACGTATTAGAAAGAATATGGGCCATAGCACAGCTTAATGGGCTTACTGGAGAGCTTATTGGCCTTATTCACGAGGTATTGGACCGACAGAAAGTTATGGGCCTTGATGAGGCCTTTATAAAGATAGGAATGACTATGGACCAACATGGACGTCTAGTATTCAACCTGATTGACCAAGGAAATGATGGAAGGAAGCTGGTTGGACAGGAAATGAAATGGATGGTCTGGCATGATCGAGAAATGGACCAGTCAAACCGACATGGCCGAGAAATGAGTTGGAAATGAAAGATGAAGAACCAGAGCTGGAAATGGATTATCAGGAGTATTTTCATCATCCAAATGAGCTTAAGGAGGTACTTGGTCGTCGCAGAAACAAGATGGATTGAGCCCAAGAAAGAGTTGTTCGAAAAAGGCCTTTATCGGCCCAAAAAGTGGAAAGACAAGCCAGCTTGGATATGATTGGGCCAAGAAGATTAACCACGTCTAATATGGTTTATTTTAAGTTTATTTTTGATTTTTATTAAGTGTAAACCAATTGCAATTGGGTTTAGGGTTAGTAAACCAATTAGGAATATGTTTAGACTAAACCAACTTGGTTTAGGTTTAGGGTTTTTTTTAGCTTAGGATTTCGTTTTTTTCTTTCTTATTTATGTAGCCACGAGCCTCCATGTAAACAATCAACCATTATTCAATAAACTTAAGCTTTGGCTCAAACAAATTGTCTCTTAGGAGACTTCTCTATTCTTGTTCACGTTGGTGAGCAGTTTTAAATCACACTAAGGAAGAGTTAAACCTTCTGTGATCCATCCTTGACATCAAGCAGGACGCCCCTGTGTCTCAGGAGTAGCTAAACATCTTTAGAGCATCTCATAGCTCTAAGGAGAAGACCATCTCCATCATCTATCATTCATCCACGCCCCCTTCAAGTGATCCAGGGAGAGACAGCCATTCCAGGGCCGTACCAAGTGGTATCAGAGCCACTTGAAGGTTAGGGTTTGAAGATCTATCCTAGGAGCTCGAAATCTATCCAATACCAAGTAGATCTTCCATGTATTCTTTTGGAATCAATAGAAACAATGAGAAGAAGGCTGAGAGCAAAGCAACAAAGGAGTTGTTGCAGAGAAGAGAAAAAGTTTTACAGATTCCACCCTTCTATGGAGAGTTTGATCCAGATACATACTTAGAATGGCAAAAGGAGATGGATTCAATCTTTAACTGCCATAGACGCACAGCAGAGAAGCAGGTTCAGCTAGCAACTACTGGATTATGTGGATATGCACTTGACTGGTGGTATCAGACAGCTAACACTAGGAGACAATATGGAGAGCAACAAATTTCTTCTTGGTATGAGATGAAGATTGTCATGAAGAAACGGTTTGTAGCCAAGAGGTATGGGCAAAGTGATTTGGAAAGGATGCAAAGCACAGATAGAGAAGCTAAAGGACGTGCTAGTACATCCAGAGATGAGCTAAAGTCCTACTATAGTCGTGAGGAACAGAGAAAGCTGCAGCTACATGAAGCATATCTTGATGAATTGCAAAGCCCACAGCTCAAGAAACACCTCATGAACATGATAGATCAATCACTCACTGCTGTGATGAAAAACCCACAACACATGTCAGTCCCACGTCCAGAATCCAGAGTTGATGAGCTAAGTTGTTGCCAGAAGGAACCAGCAGAGAAGAAAGAAGAAACTGCAGCAAAACAGGGTGAGATAGAACAAGAGTTTGAATCAGAACCAACCACTCTTTGTCAAGCAGACAACTGGGACACCCACCTGAATCAAGAGGAGATATCATCAGTTATATATGATCACGTGCATGTTCTGAACCAAGCTGAAGAAGGAGTCCTTGATGGATCACCTAAAGCTCATGAATTACAACTTACAACTATGGTTGAAGAAGGTGATATCATTGAATCTTTTTCTTGTGATCTACTAACAAAACCTCCTGTATGGATTCAGATCAGCCTAGTGGAGCACCTGAGGTTTTTTAAGGGGCTGCAACACCTTGTTTTCGAACCAGGAGGAAGCTTGTGTTTGCATAACAGCATTAACAACAATCTGATCCAAATAGCAGCTGCATTGAAGCTTGACTTGAAAGGGTTATTGCATGAACAGAGAGAACCAATGCTCGTTTCTGGTTTATCCAAGCTGAGATTACGTTTCCAGAAGTCTAAGATCAAGGATTTTGTTTGGTATCAGTGGAGAGAAGCTCAATCAGAAGCAATGAGATCTGAACTAAACAAGGAGCAGAAATTGCTTGCTCTAAGTGTTACTTGTAATGAGCAGAGTCCAGTGAAGCCTCTAGGACGTGTGAAGGATTTACAAAGCTTTGTGTTTGAGCCTGGAGGGGAGATAAACGTGCACAAGAGCTTTAACAACACCATGTTCCCAAGAGAAACAAATAAGCTGAGATTCGACCATCTTTTCACCCTTGAAGAGCTGGATTTGAGGATAAATCCTTTTAAAGGAGGAGGGAATGGTGCGACCTGGATCAGCTTCAAATCTATGCTCTGGAAGCCAATACACGTATTAGAAAGAATATGGGCCATAGCACAGCTTAATGGGCTTACTGGAGAGCTTATTGGCCTTATTCATGAGGTATTGGACCGACAGAAAGTTATGGGCCTTGATGAGGCCTTTATAAAGATAGGAATGACTATGGACCAACATGGACGTCTAGTATTCAACCTGATTGACCAAGGAAATGATGGAAGGAAGCTGGTTGGACAGGAAATGAAATGGATGGTCTGGCATGATCGAGAAATGGACCAGTCAAACCGACATGGCCGAGAAATGAGTTGGAAATGAAAGATGAAGAACCAGAGCTGGAAATGGATTATCAGGAGTATTTTCATCATCCAAATGAGCTTAAGGAGGTACTTGGTCGTCGCAGAAACAAGATGGATTGAGCCCAAGAAAGAGTTGTTCGAAAAAGGCCTTTATCGGCCCAAAAAGTGGAAAGACAAGCCAGCTTGGATATGATTGGGCCAAGAAGATTAACCACGTCTAATATGGTTTATTTTAAGTTTATTTTTGATTTTTATTAAGTGTAAACCAATTGCAATTGGGTTTAGGGTTAGTAAACCAATTAGGAATAGGTTTAGACTAAACCAACTTGGTTTAGGTTTAGGGTTTTTTTTAGCTTAGGATTTCGTTTTCTTCTTTCTTATTTATGTAGCCACGAGCCTCCATGTAAACAATCAACCATTATTCAATAAACTTAAGCTTTGGCTCAAACAAATTGTCTCTTAGGAGACTTCTCTATTCTTGTTCACGTTGGTGAGCAGTTTTAAATCACACTAAGGAAGAGTTAAACCTTCTGTGATCCATCCTTGACATCAAGCAGGACGCCCCTGTGTCTCAGGAGTAGCTAAACATCTTTAGAGCATCTCATAGCTCTAAGGAGAAGACCATCTCCATCATCTATCATTCATCCACGCCCCCTTCAAGTGATCCAGGGAGAGACAGCCATTCCAGGGCCGTACCAGCTTTGAAAGTTGATAAAAGCTTCTAACACTCTATCTTTAGATTGGATTAAGGTCAGCCAAGTATACTTTGATTTCTCATCTATAAAGGTGACAAAGTATTTATGGTTTTCCCTAGATACACAAGGAGCAGTCCAGACATCTGAGTGAACTAGATCAAAGCAATGTTCATAAATAGTGTTTGATTTAGAGAAAACAGTTCTGCAATGTTTACCAAGAATACAAGCTTCACAGCTATCATTCTTAAAATACAAGTTAGGTAACATCAACCCTAAGGCACGAGAGTGAGGATGGCCTAATCTAGCATGCCATAAAACACTGGAATCTAAAACAGAAGCAGAATTAAAAGCATAAGGTAAATTTGATTTAAGCTTGGTGTCTTCAAGCAAATAGAGGTCTCCTTTGCTCACACCTTTTCCAATCATCTTACTTGTCTCAATATCCTGAAAATGAACCTCATTAGGACTAAAAATCACATGGTATTAAGATCACAAGTCGCCCTTTTTACTGAGAGTAAGTTAGATGTAAAAGTGGGCATGTATAAAGCCTTAGACTCTCTATCAAATAGTTTCAAATTCCCTATACCCTCAATGGGTATCTTATCACCATTTGCTATCATCACACTTCGTAGAGCCGGTTTAACATTACTAATCAGTTTAGCATCTCTTATCATATGGTGTGAGGCTCCAGAATCTATGATTAAAGGCCTATCAGTTTTAGAGTTGCACTGAATGGAATTTAAAGCATTATGAACATCACTACTAAGGTTACCAGAGTTTGCATTGAGGGCTTTTATGAGAGCCTCAATGTCTGACTTGCGTATTAGAGAGTCCTCCTGGTGGAGTTGAGTAGATGTTCCAGCAATGTGGGCAGTAGAGTTCATGGCTCTCCCTCCATTTTGTTGATGCACTGGTTGAACTGATGGCTGGGCATTCTGATGGACAGCTTCATGAGCCCTGGCCTGATTGAACCGTGATGGAGGTCGGAGATGAGGGTGAAGAATCCAGCACTGGTTCTTCATATGACCACTCTTCTTGCAATGCTCACAAGTGACTCGCCGGTTCTCTGACTTGAAGTAGGCCTTGAGCTGTGGCTTCAGCCTTGTGAGCCATGTTCAAGTCACCTTTTCCACCAAATAGCCCCACTGAGCCTTGCTCCTTCTGGATTTGAGCACATACCTCCTCAAGGGTAGGTAGCTTGTCTTCCCTCAACAGATGTTTGATGAGGTCATTGTAGCCTGGATTGAGAGTGAGGAGTAGACCAAACACCTTGTCTTGCTCACGCCTCTCATTCAGGATAGTAGGATCAGTAGTGCTTGGCCTCAACATCTCCAGTTCTGCCCAGAGAGCTCTGAACTTACCAAAGTGTTGGTTAAAGTCCATATCTTCCTGGTTCAAGCAGTTGATAGCCTTCTTCACTTCAAAGACCCTACTGAGGTTGGATGTGTTTCCATATACCTTCTGAAGGGTGTCCCACAACTCCTTTGCGGTTTCACAGTATGAGTAAGCATCCATTATAGGACCATCAAGTGAGCTCTGGATGATATTCAGCACCATGAAGTCCTCTTGACTCCATTTGCCTTCATCTGCCACCACAATCTCCTTGCCATCTTCTCCTTGGATGGTTTGCTTTGGCGCCTCCCCTGAAGTGATATGCGTCCATAAGCCTCTTCCACCAAGGGCATTCTTGATCAATCTTGACCAGAGAAGGTAGTTAACCCCCTTTAAAGTGACTGGAATCACCACTGCCTTGTTTTGCTCCATTTCGAAAAGCTATGGACCAGTGGGTAAAAGGATGTACCAAGAATCTTAGAGAAGTAAAGATGAGTTTCTGAATACTGGAGTAACCAGAGAATAGAACAGAACCAGTTTACTTTGTTTGTATTGAGAAAGGAAGATGAGAAAAGATGAAGAACAGTTGCTGAACTCGCAAGAACAGAGCTATTATCCACTGGATAAAAGAATGTTCTTCAAGAAATTCAAGAACTGATCGGATGAAAAGAAAGAGGGAAGAGAGTAGAGTAGTTTTGCGGAAGAAAATTTAGGTTTAGGAGCCAAATGGCTCTGATACCATGTAAGTTTATGAAGAATATGAGGAAGAACACTCAAGAACAGGAGAGAGAGAGTGTATTTGATTCGAGAGAAGAAGAAAGAGAGAGAGGTTTGCTGTTTGAATTCGAGAGAGAATAGAGAACGAGGAAGGATTATTTTTCCTTACTTCAGAATAAACAGGTTTACAAGAGCCTAAATAGGCAAGATGCCTTCTGCCCATAAATGAATAAACAAAATGAATATATTAAAATAATGTTGCTCTGGACGAGATGCTGGAGAAGGAAAAGGACAGGTCCTGAATGGTCTGCCTGCAAGTGGGTGAGCTGAGCACATGTGACTTTTACTATAAACAATTCACCCTTTGTCTTCTTGCCTCCAACGGATCCCTCTTCTGTTTGAATATTCAAACTCGGCGAGTGCTCCTCTATTCCTTGTCTCTCAAGTCTCCTCTAGGTCACAGATGAGTAACTTGCAAGTCAAGTCATTCCGTACACATGTACGGACTGCCTTGTCTCCCAAGTAACTATTCACTTTTGATTTAGTGAGTGTAAGGGCACGAGTTTAAGAGAGGATCAGATTGTTTGTATGAGAGAATAAGAGATTAGAGAGAATAGAGAGAGTATAGAGAGAGAGAGAGACTTGAAACTCTGTTATTTTTTATTGATACTCGACAAGTGATACAAATAGAGAAGCAGCTAGGGTTTCCAGAGACAAAAGGAAGAGCAAATATGTAGTTGAGGCATGTAGTCGACTATATCACAGAACTATGTAGTTGAGTCATGTAGTCGACTATATCACAAGACTATGTAGATGATCCTTATTCAGATCTCTTCTTATTCATGTCAAAATAATATCTTAACTTCTCAGCATACCTCAACTCAACACTCCCCATCACTTCTCTTCATGTACTCACTCATTTCAACACTCCCCCTCAAGCTTGACCATGTGGAACAAGTCAAGCTTGGAATGCCATGAGATCTTCCTCATTAAAAACCTTACCAAAGAAAACCCTTCTTAGGGATAAAACTTTGATAAGGAAAAGAGTAAAGACCCCATGGCGAGGGGATCAGTTGTTTGGAGTAAGATCAATGAGTCCCAACCTCGAAAGGATGGACTCCATTGTCTTTAGCCTCGCAGCCTTGGTGAACACATCAGCAAGTTGATCATCACTTCTTGTATAGCATGGCAATATC
Source organism: Moricandia arvensis (assembly GCA_905132765.1). Lineage (NCBI taxonomy): Eukaryota > Viridiplantae > Streptophyta > Magnoliopsida > Brassicales > Brassicaceae > Moricandia > Moricandia arvensis. Next base: position 31,491 of record CAJHQP010003742.1, on the reverse strand, counting down.
ACTCCTGAGACAATCATCTGCCTCACCTTATGACAATCAACTTCTATGTGCTTTGTTCTTGTAAGTTTAGAGATTCAGAGAGATTTTAATGGAAGAACATGATGAACAAACTGAAGAACAAGAGAGAGAAGAGAGGTTTCGTGTAGGCAGAGAATAAAGAGAGAGTAAAGTGTTTTCCTTGCTTTGATTAATTCTGGGATAAGTCCCATAAATAGGGAGACAGATTACAAAGAGACAAGGGAGAAAATAATAAACTAAGGCTGGTGAAGAAGACAAAATGGGCTCATTCAGCAGAGTGAAAGTGACTGGTCTACTCTCTCTCTCTCTTCTTAAACCTTGCATGTGATCTCTTGCCTTGTCTTGATCCCCAACGGATCCCTGCTCCACTCAACCTTTCCAGAGACTTCCTGAGTGCTTCTGGTTACTTTCTGAGTGCTTCTAGTTACTTAGACAATATACTTGACAAGTTCCCATCCGGTTACTTGCCTTCCAAGCTAGGTTAGGTCTAGACTCATAAACTGTACGGACAGACTTGTGTCCCAAGTTTCATTAGACCAAGCACTTCTTCAACAATCCATCCGAGTACATTCTTCTTCTTGTCTTATTTATTTCCAGATTATTTCTTCTTCATGTCAACACTCCCCCTCAAGCTTGACCATAGGGACTGGTCAAGCTTGGAAGCCATGAAGCATTCCCTCATTAAAACCTTAGCTAGGTAAAACCACTTGGGAGAAAACCCAAGCTAAGGAAAAAGAGTAGAACACTCCATGGAGGAGAGATCAGTGACATGTGAGGTCTATGAGTCCAAGCTTTGGATGAATGAACTCACAGACTTTAGTACTTGCAGCCTTGGTGAAGATATCAGCTAGCTGGTCTTCACTTCTTGTATAGCATGGTAGGATGATCCTCTGCTTCACAGCTTGTCTCACCTTATGACAATCAACCTCAATGTGTTTGGTTCTTTCATGAAACACATTGTTGGATGCTATATGTATTGCAGCTTGATTATCACAATGCATTGTGATTGGTGATGATGTCTCCACACCCAAATCATTGAGCAGGTTCCTGATCCAAATGAGCTCACTAGTGAGCTTCCTCATTGCTCTATATTCTGCTTCAGCACTTGAGCAAGATACCACCTTCTGCTTCTTGCTCTTCCAGGTTACCAAATTGCCTCCAATAAAGGTACAATAGCCTGTTGTTGACCTCCTGTCCACTCTATCTCCAGCCCAATCAGCATCACAATATCCCACTATCTCTGTGCTCTTGTTGCAACCCATCCAAACTCCTTGACCTGGTGCTTCTCTTAGATACCTTAGAATCCTTTCCACCATGTTCCAATGGTGAACCTTGGGAGCTTGCATATGCTGGCTAACTTGGTTGACTGCAAAGCACACATCTGGTCTGGTGATGGTGAGGTAGATGAGTTTCCCAACCATCCTCCTATAGTGCTTAACATCTTCATAGGGCTTGTCTTCAATCTCCCCCTCACGCATCACCTTATAGCCATCTTCTAGTGGAGTCTTGGCTGCTCTTCGACCTATATTACCTGCCTCATTTAACAAATCAAGTGTGTACTTCCTTTGGGATAGAAACAGTCCATCTTTAGATCGACATATCTCAATCCCTAGAAAGTACTTTAACTCACCCAAGTCTTTGATATCAAATGAGGATTTAAGAAAGGCTTTAGTTAAGAGAATACCTTCCTTATCACTACCAGTGATGATGATATCATCCACGTATACAAGGATCACTACAATCCCTTGTTGGCTGGTGAGAGTGAAGAGTGTGTGATCAGCTTCAGATTTTACAAAACCTCTTCCGTTTAGGGTGGTGCTGAGCTTGTGATACCAGGCCCTTGGTGATTGTTTTAAGCCATAGATGGCTTTCTTCAATCTGAGAACATTTCCTGGCTTGACAAGATGTTCTAGACCAGGGGGTGGTCTCATATAGACTTCATCTTCAAGTTCTCCTTGTAGGAAAGCATTTTTAACATCCATTTGCCATAGATCCCACTCCAAGTTAACTGCCAAAGATAGAATGATCCTTATGGTGTGTAGTTTGGCAACTGGTGCAAAAGTATCAAGGTAGTCTTCCCCATAGGTCTGAGTGAATCCCCTTGCTACTAGTCTTGTTTTGCGCCTCTCCACTGTACCATCTGCATTATACTTGATTGTGAAGATCCAACGACTTGTTACAGCTTTCTTGCCTTTGGGAAGCTCCACTTCATACCAGGTATCATTGACAATCATTGCATTTGTTTCACTTCCAACTGATTCTCTCCACTCCTTGTGCTCCATAGCTTCCTCATAAGACCTTGGAATGTATTCCTGGTCCAGTTCTCCAATGAACACAGCATGTTCCTGAGGATACTGAGCTAGGGAACACACAGCTTGGATAGGATGTGCTACTGCCTGGGAATTAAAGTACACCCTTGTGTTGATCCAGTTAGAAGCTGGTTGTTTGATTCTGGTACTCCTCCTTAGTGGTGGATGTGCTTCCTCCTCATCATATGAAGGCTGAGTTTCATTTAACACTGAACCCTCTTGTTCTTGTTGCTCAGCTTGATCATGAGTTGTTGGTGAGGTATCCTGTTGTGGCTCAGCCTGATTGTCATTGCCCCCCTCATGATCAAGGTGAGGAACTCCAAACTCATCAATACTTGACTCGGTTTCAGTAGGTGGTGTTGGGTCCCTCCTGGTATCCTTTGGTTCAGTTTCCACCCTTGCTTCAGGCATACTGACCCCAAGGCTTTCCATTACATGCCTAAGATTGCTTGCTCTATCAGAGGCTGATTGGGATAGGTTTTCCAGCTCATCCCAACTTTTTTCATTATAATACCCTCTTGATTCTACAAACTTCACATCCCTAGACACCATGACTCTCCTAGTCTCTGGTGAATAGCACTTGTACCCTTTTTGGTTTGGGGAGTACCCAATGAACATTGCCCTTGTACTCTTAGCCTCTAGCTTGTTCCTTTGCTCTCCTGGTATCAAAACAAAACAAAGACACCCAAACACACGCATATGATCTATAGATGGTCTGGTTTTGTTTAGTACCTCAAATGGAGAGTGATCCTGTAGAATTCTGGTGGGAGTTCGGTTAATCAAATAGAAGGCTGTCAATACTGCATCTCCCCAAAATCTTTTGGGTACACTCATATGGAACATCATGCTCCTGGCAACCTCCATGAGGTGTCTATTCTTTCTCTCAGCTACACCATTCTGTTGAGGTGTGTATGGGCAGCTGGTTTGATGGATCACCCCATGCTTTGCTAAGTGTTGTTTAAATGCATTGCTTGTGTATTCCCCTCCATTATCTGATCTAAAAAATTTTATCTTGGCATTGAAATGGTTAGACACATAACTCTGAAAATTTATAAAAGCTTCTAAGACCCTATCTTTTGATTGCAGCAGTGTGATCCATGTGTATTTAGACTTCTCATCTATGAATGTTACAAAGTATCTATGATGTTCTCTAAATGCACATGGAGCAGTCCAAACATCATAGTGAATAAGGTCAAAGCAATTTTCATAGATAGTACTTGATCTAGGGAACACATTTTTGCAATGCTTGCCTAAGATACAAGCCTCACAATCACTTTTAAAAGAGATACTAGGAAGCATGATGTTCAAGGCACTAGAATGGGGATGTCCTAATCTAGCATGCCACATTACATCTTTAGGGAAATTAAAACTTGAATTTAAAGCACAAGATAAATCGGTTGCAAGCTTGGTGTCTTCAAGCAAGTACAAGTCTCCCTTGGTCACACCTTTGCCAACAAACCTACTAGTTTCAATATCCTGAAAGTAGACATCATTAGGAGTGAAGGTAACCTTGCAATTCAAGTCATTGGTAGCTCTCTTAACTGATAACAAGTTGGATGTGAAACTAGGCATGTAAAAAGCTTTAGAATCTTTTTCAAATAACCTAAGATCACATATCCCTTTAATTGGAACTCTTTCTCCATTAGCTATCATAACATTTCCTAAGGCAGGAACAATATTTTTAATCAAGTTTAGATCACTAATCATGTGGTGACTGTAAGAATTTGTAAAGAAATACTGAAGAACACTTAGAACAGCATGAACAAGAGAGAGAGAGAGAGAGAGAGAATTTCGAAACTAGAGAGAGTAATGAGGAATTTATTTTCCTTGCTTTCATTCAGAATCAGTTTACAACATAAATAGAGTTTAATTTAGACAAAGAATCAACCAGCAGACAAGGAGACAAGGGGACAAGGTAAAAATTGAAAGGAACAGTCTCCTTCTTTATTTTGAATTTGAATTTGAGTTTGGCAAGAGTCCCCAACGTCCCTATACTGTATTCATACGGTTTTCATGTATTCATACAGTATATCACGTGGGGATACCTTGCTCCTCACTCCTGGTTCCTTCCTAGACCTTAACTTGCCTTGTACTTCACTTCAGAGCTTATCTTGCCTTGTACTTCACTTCAGGGCTTATTTCTTTATTTTAATACTTCATGACAATACTCCCCCTCAAGCTTAGCCATAAGGTATGGTTAAGCTTGGAAATCATGAAGACATCCCTCATCAAAACCTTTGTGTGCAAAACCCAGTGGGATAAAAACACACAAAGGAAAGAGTAGATGCTTCATGACTAAGGGGCTCATTTCTAAGTGATGTCAATGAGTCCAAGCTTGGGATACGTGGACTCACATACCTTAGTATTTGCAGCCTTAGTGAAGATGTCTGCTAACTGATCCTCACTCCTTGTGTAGCATGGTAGAATAACTCCTTGTATCACCATTTGTCTCACTTTGTGGCAGTCTACCTCAATGTGCTTAGTCCTCTCATGGAACACTTAGTTTGAGGCTATATGAATTGCTGCTTGGTTATCACAGTGCATTGTGATTGGAGTAGATATCTCTATGCCCAAGTCTTTGAGAAGTCCTTTGATCCAGACCAGCTCATTTGTAAGCTTCCTCATGGCTCTATATTCTGCTTCAGCACTAGAACATGAAACCACCTTCTGTTTCTTGCTCTTCCAGACCTTGCTTGATTGAATCTTGACGGTGGCCTGAGGTGTGGGTGAAGGATCCAGCACTGGTTCTTCATGTGACCACTCTTCTTGCAATGCTCACAAGTGACTCGCCGGTTCCCTGGCTTGAAGAAGGCTTTATTAGCTGAAGCTTCAGCCTTGTGAGCCATGTTCAAGTCACCTTTTCCACCAAAGAGACCCACTGAGCCTTGCTCCTTCTGATGATGCCTTCATCCGCAAGTCAGACATTGAAGCCCTTATCAAGGCTCTCAATGCAAACTCTGGTAACATCAGTAGTAATGTTTTAAATACTTCACTAAGTAATAAGCCATTAATTATTGATTCAGGAGCATCTCACCATATGATTAAGGATTCTAGGCTTATTAGCAATATAGAACCTGCTATAGGGAGTGTAGTAATTGCTAATGGTAACAGAATACCTATTAAAGGTACAGGGAACCTGAAACTGTTTGAAAAAGAATCTAAGGCTCTCTATATGCCCTCATTTACATCTAACCTGCTCTCAGTTAAACAGGCCACTAATGATCTCAATTGCAATGTTATTTTTAGTCCTAATGATGTTCATTTTCAGGATATTGAGACTAGTAAGATGCTTGGAAAAGGTGTAAGCAATGGTGGTTTGTATTTGCTTGAAGACACCAAACTTAGTTCTGATTTTTCTTATGCTTTTAATTCTGCACCTGCTTTAGTCTCTGATATATTATGGCATGCCAGATTAGGTCACCCTCATTCTCGTGCTTTAGGGTTGATGTTGCCTAATTGTTCTTTTAAAAATGATAGTTGTGAAGCTTGTAGCCTTGGCAAACATTGCAAGACTGTCTTTACTAAATCTTCTACTATCTATGAGAATTGCTTTGATTTAGTTCACTCAGATGTTTGGACAGCCCCTTGTGTCTCCAGAGAAAATCATAAATATTTTGTAACTTTTATAGATGAAAAATCAAAATATACTTGGCTGACCTTAATTCAATCAAAAGATAGAGTGTTAGAAGCTTTTATAAACTTTCAAAGCTATGTTACTAACCATTTCAATGCAAAGATTAAAATATTTAGGTCAGATAATGGTGGAGAATACACAAGTCATGCTTTCAAAAATCATTTAGCCAAACATGGAGTCATACATCAAACCAGTTGCCCCTACACACCACAACAAAATGGAGTTGCTGAGAGAAAGAATCGACATCTCATGGAAGTTGCCAGGAGTATGATGTTCCATGCAAATGTCCCAAAGAAGCTTTGGGGTAATGCTGTGGTGGCTGCATGCTATCTGATCAACAGAACGCCTACAAGAGTTCTCCATGATGTCTCTCCTTATGAGGTATTAAACAAAAACAGACCCTCCATTGATCATTTGCGTGTGTTTGGGTGTCTTTGCTTTGTTCTGATTCCAGGTGAACAAAGAAACAAACTAGAAGCCAAGAGAGTCAAAGCAATGTTCATTGGGTATTCAGCTAACCAGGAAGGATACAAGTGCTATATACCAGAGACTAGGAGAGTAATGGTCTCAAGAGATGTTAAATTCATGGAATCTAAGGGATATTATGATGAGAAGAGCTGGGATAATCTGAAGGATCTCTCACATGCACCCTCAGATAGAGCAAACAATCTGAGAATCATCTTGGAGAGTCTTGGAATTAGCCAACCAAGAGAACCAGAACCTAAAACCATCATAGAAGATTCCCACATTGATCATGAAGGGGGGAGTCAAACAGAACAGGCTGAGACGACAAATCATCAAGAAAGTTCTGAATCTGAAACTCATGATCAAGATGGGCAAGAGGAACAACATGAGACTGAACAGCAACAAAGTTCTGGAACTCATGTTGAAGATGGGCAAGAGGAAAAACAAGCCACTGAGACTGAAGAAGTGGAAGCTGAAGTAGAAGAAGTGCAACCATTAAGGAGAAGCGCTAGAATCAAACATGGACCAGGCCATTGGAAGGAAACAAGAGTATACTTCAATGCCAATGCAGTAGCTCATCCAGAACAAGCAGTGTGCTCATTAGCTCAATATCCAGAGGAGCATCAAGTCTTCATGAGCAACCTGGATCAAGAGTACATTCCAAAGACTTATGAAGAGGCAATGGAAGATGATGAATGGAGAGACTCAGTTGGAGATGAGATCAATGCTATGATCAAGAATGATACATGGTTTGAAGCAAAGCTTCCCAAAGGCAAGAAAGCTGTGACAAGTCGTTTGCTATTCACCATCAAGTACCTAGCCAATGGAAAACCTGACAGAAAGAAAACAAGGCTGGTTGCAAGGGGATTCACTCAAACTTATGGAGAAGATTACCTTGATACCTTTGCACCAGTAGCAAAACTTCACACCATCAGAATCATAATCTCACTTGCTACCAACCTAGAGTGGGACTTATGGCAAATGGATGTGAAGAATGCCTTTCTCCAAGGAGAATTAGAAGATGAAGTATACATGCGCCCTCCTCCTGGTTTAGAAGACATGGTTAAACCAGGCAATGTGTTAAGACTCAAGAAAGCTATTTATGGGCTAAAGCAATCACCAAGAGCTTGGTACCATAAGCTCAGCACCACACTGAATGGAAAAGGATTCAGTCGATCTGAGGCAGATCATACTCTATTCACTCTCACCAGCCAACAAGGTATAGTAGTCATCCTTGTGTATGTTGATGATATTATCATCACAGGGAGTGACAAAGAAGGTATTCAAAACACTAAAGCTTATTTAAAATCTGTTTTTGAGATTAAGGATTTGGGTGAGCTAAAGTACTTTCTTGGAATTGAAGTATGCCGCTCTAAAGAGGGACTCTTCTTATCCCAGAGAAAGTACACACTTGATCTTTTGAATGAAGCAGGTATGCTTGGAGAGAAACCAGCTAAGACTCCATTGGAAGATGGCTACAAGATCTTACGTGAGGGGGAGTATGAAGACACTCCAATTGATGATCCAAAGCAATACAGGAGACTAGTGGGTAAGCTTATATATCTAACCATCACTAGACCTGATATTTGCTTTGCTGTGAACCAGGTGAGCCAGCATATGCAAGTGCCAAAGGTTCATCACTGGAAAATGGTGGAAAGGATTCTTAGATACCTCAGTGGAGCTCCTGGACAAGGAGTATGGATGGGATGCAATGGCAGCACAGAAGTGGTTGGTTATTGCGATGCTGACTGGGCAGGAGATAGGAATGATATGAAATCGACTACTGGCTATTGTACTTTCATTGGGGGCAATCTGGTCACATGGAAGAGCAAGAAACAGAATTTGTAAAGAAATACTGAAGAACACTTAGAACAGCATGAACAAGAGAGAGAGAGAGAGAGAGAGAGAATTTCGAAACTAGAGAGAGTAATGAGGAATTTATTTTCCTTGCTTTCATTCAGAATCAGTTTACAACATAAATAGAGTTTAATTTAGACAAAGAATCAACCAGCAGACAAGGAGACAAGGGGACAAGGTAAAAATTGAAAGGAACAGTCTCCTTCTTTATTTTGAATTTGAATTTGAGTTTGGCAAGAGTCCCCAACGTCCCTATACTGTATTCATACGGTTTTCATGTATTCATACAGTATATCACGTGGGGATACCTTGCTCCTCACTCCTGGTTCCTTCCTAGACCTTAACTTGGCTTGTACTTCACTTCAGAGCTTATCTTGCCTTGTACTTCACTTCAGGGCTTATTTCTTTATTTTAATACTTCATGACAATAGTGACTAGCTCCTGAATCTATAACTAAAGGTTTTGTAAATTCAGAACCAGCTAAGGCATTCAAGGAGATACCACTATTTGAAGCATGTAAAGAGGTACCAAGTGTGTTACCAGAGTTTTCCTTGAGGATTTTGATGAGAGCCTCAATGTCAGAGCGCTTGATGACTTCATCTTGAGTTGTCCTCAAGGTTGAGCAGCTACTGGATGCTAATGCCTTTCCCTCACCAGGTCCAAGTCCATTGGAGGAGCGCATGGTTCCTGGAGCAGATGTGATGTGGGCACAAAACTGAGCCTCACAAGGATAGCTTGATGGAACCAAACTGCTGGTCGTATAACTCTTTCAGCTTGGTCAGATGATGGACTTGAAGGGGACTTGCGGATTGCTGGATTGATTGAATCTCTCAACCTGGTGGTTTGATGGAATGAAGTGATTGACTCTCTCAACCTATGATGAATAAAGCTATCTGACTCTCTCAAACAACCTAATTCACAGAACTAAAGAAAACAAAGCGCTTCTCACAACTCTGGTTTCTAAAGAACAAATCAATTCAAAGAGAAACTTTGAAAGGAAAAACAATACTTCTGGTATAAACTTAGATGAAAGACGTGCTCTACAAATGGTGATACTAATGAGCTTATATAATGCTCAGAATAAAAGAATTAAGACAGAAATCTTGCAGAATTAAGAAACTAGCCGTTTGGAGTAGTTTGGGGAATTTGGCTGAATGGGTGGGACTGCTTGAGTCTTGATAGCTTGGGCATGAAATTATGACGTCTAGGAATGTCCTGGTTCACTGAATGTGTCTTCAAATCTCCACAGAAGAAAAGAAAGAGCCGTTGGAGATCTTTGACAGAAATACTGCTTGAAGCCAAATAAGGTAAACTTCTCCATATTCTTCTCCTCTTAATCTTTTGCGATGTGAATGCTCTCATTATGTCTTCAAGCTCCTCTGGTAATAATAAAATGTCTCCTGGTCGCCATATCTTGGTTTGGTAATGATCAAACCAAATAATCTTCCAACTTTCCATATTTAGCTCCGGTTTGATTTGATTGTATTCTCCAAGGATCCGCCTGATCCAGTGTGTGCTGGTGCTTCTTAAAGGGTTGTGGAGTGCTTCTAGAAGTTGCACAAAGTCTCCTGGACGCCAGCATTGAGTTTGACATATTATATGCTCTTGATCTTCAAAATAAGGCAAGTCGGTCCACCTTTGACTTGAAAATGGCATATCTTCTAAGCCATTAATCCTTTTGATATGAAACCAATTCTCCGCGTGCTCTTGTTGAGTGTAGAATCCATCAAAAGTAGTTTCATGAATAAATTCCTCCTGGTTTGGAAGATATGGCGTTTTGATTGCACATATGTCATGACAGGCTTCTTTAGATATTCTCAGCTTCATGTTCTTCACTGGTTTTCTCCTGATTTCTTTCTCCATGGTTGATGCTGATTTGATGTCCTCATCAAGATGGCTCGCCCATATCACCAGAGAAGTTAGCTCTTGCATCATTGTAAGGATTCCTGAACTTCTGAGGCTTGAGGTGAGGATGGAGAAGCCAGCACTTGTCCTTCCCATGACCCTTCTTCTTGCAATGGTCACAAATCCACACCTTCTTGTCTTCAGCCTTAAAGTAACCTTTGTTTGCAACTCCTTCAGCTTGGTTTGCTAAGACCAAGTCGCCTTTGCCTCCAAAGAGACCTACTGAGCCTTGCTCCTTCTGGATTTGAGCACAAACTTCTTCTAGTGTTGGTAGCTTCTCAGCCCGGAGTATGTGTTTGATGAGATCATTGTACCCTGGGTTTAGAGTAAGAAGCAAAGCAAAGACCTTGTCTTGCTCTCTCCTATCATTAAGAATGTTTGAATCCAGGGTGCTTGGTCTCAGCATTTCTAACTCAGCCCACAATGCTCTGAACTTGCCAAAGTGTTGATTGAAGTCCATGCTCTCCTGGTGAAGAGAGTTGATAGCCTTCTTGACTTCAAAGACTCTACTCAGGTTTGAAATGTTGCCATACACCTTTTGCAGTGTATCCCACAACTCTTTGGAGCTCTCACAGTAAGAGTAAGCTGCCAAAATAGATGGTTCCAGACTGTTTTGAATAATGGACATCACCATGAAGTCCTCCTGACCCCATTTGTCATCAACAGTCACCACCATCTCCACACCATCTTTGTCTTGGACGGTTTTTGTTGGGGCTTCTCCAACAGAAACATGTTCCCATAAGCCCCTACCTCCAAGTGCTGTCTTGGCTAGTCTAGACCACAGCAGATAGTTAACACCAGTTAAGGTCACTGGAATGGCCACGAGTTTTGAGTTCTCCATCTTGAATCTCTCTTTTCCAGCAGGTTATAGAGTGTTTCAAGAATTTCGAAATGAACTGAGTGATGAAACAGAGTAATGAAACAGAGTATGAAACAGAGTAATGAAACAGAGTATGAAACAGAGGAATAGATGAAACAGAGTTAGTTTGCGGAAGAAATGAAAGAGAATAGGGAGAATAAGGTTTCAAGAGCTTTTATGGCTCTGATACCATGTAAGTTTAGAGATTCAGAGAGATTTTAATGGAAGAACATGATGAACAAACTGAAGAACAAGAGAGAGAAGAGAGGTTTCGTGTAGGCAGAGAATAAAGAGAGAGTAAAGTGTTTTCCTTGCTTTGATTAATTCTGGGATAAGTCCCATAAATAGGGAGACAGATTACAAAGAGACAAGGGAGAAAATAATAAACTAAGGCTGGTGAAGAAGACAAAATGGGCTCATTCAGCAGAGTGAAAGTGACTGGTCTACTCTCTCTCTCTCTTCTTAAACCTTGCATGTGATCTCTTGCCTTGTCTTGATCCCCAACGGATCCCTGCTCCACTCAACCTTTCCAGAGACTTCCTGAGTGCTTCTGGTTACTTTCTGAGTGCTTCTAGTTACTTAGACAATATACTTGACAAGTTCCCATCCGGTTACTTGCCTTCCAAGCTAGGTTAGGTCTAGACTCATAAACTGTACGGACAGACTTGTGTCCCAAGTTTCATTAGACCAAGCACTTCTTCAACAATCCATCCGAGTACATTCTTCTTCTTGTCTTATTTATTTCCAGATTATTTCTTCTTCATGTCAACAGTTCTCTCATGGAAGACTGAGTTAGATGCAATGTGTATTGCTGCTTGATTATCACAATGCATTGTCATAGGGGTGTTCTGTTCAATCTCCAGATGCTTCAGAATGCCCTTGATCCATACCAACTCGTTTGTCAGCTTCAGCATAGCCCTATACTCAGCCTCAGCACTTGAACAGGATATAACCTTCTGCTTCTTACTTTTCCAAGTAACCAGGTTTCGTCCAATGAATGTACAATACCCAATAGTTGATTTCCTATCAACTCTATCTCCTGCCCAATCAGCATCACAATACCCAACTACTTCTGTACTGCCCATCCCATCCAAACTCCTTGTCCAGGCGTGCCACTCAAATACCTCAGTATCCTATTAACCATCTTCCAGTGATAGACCTTTGGATCCTGCATATGCTGACTTACTTGATTCACTGCAAAACATAAATCTGGTCTTGTGATAGTCAAGTAGATCAGCTTCCCAACCATCTTCCTGTATAGCTTAGCATCCTCAAACAACTGGTTCTCTTCAATCTCCCCCTCAAGTAGAACCTTATACCCTTCTTTAAGAGGTGTCTTGGCTATCTTTCCTCCAAGCACATCAGTATCCTTCAACATATCCATCGTATACTTCTTTTGAGACATAAACAAACCCTCCATAGATCTGCATATCTCAATCCCCAGGAAATACTTCATCTCTCCCAAATCTTTGACATCAAACACTGACTTGAGAAACCCCTTAGTAGCTTTGATCCCAGCCTTATCACTTCCTGTGATGATCAAATCATCCACATACACCAATATCACAATGATCCCTGATGGAGTAACCAGAGTGAAAAGAGTATGATCCAGTTCAGACTTCCTGAACCCTCTCCCATTTAGAGTTGTACTCAGTTTTCCATACCAGGCTCTGTTGACATGAAAAAATAAAGAGCAAGAGAAGCAAGTGTTGACATGAAGATATAAAAGACAAAGAGGAAGAAGAGATTATGGCAAGAGAAGGATCCAGAATGATCAAATGAAGTTGTTCCGTACAGTTTAGGTCTACACTGACCTAACTTGGCTTACAAGACAAGGAAAGGGTTAGCTAGAGAGGGAAGGAGACTTATTTAAATCAGACCATGTGATCTGGTCACCAGAGGAGCAGAGAGACGTTAGGGAAGAAGAAGATCACATGCCAAGATAAGGAGACACCCATTTAGGTCCTGTCCCTTTCCACCATGTCTGGACAAAACCTCTGTCCCTTCCTGTCTCTTTCCAACAAGTCTGGGCGTGCCTCTGCCTTCCCTCAGTCCTATTTGTTTAATATATCTCTTGTCAGCTTGTGTATTTGTTTATGTTTTATTTTGCCTATTAAAAGGCTTGTACCAGAAACTAAATCAAGCAAAGAAATTATATTCTCTCCTTCTCTCTCTCTCACTCACGAAATCCCTCACTCTCTCTTCTGTTCTTACTATTCTTCACATTTCCAGCAACAAAATCTTTCTTAATCTCATTTAAACACTCACTAAATTACTAAAATTCACATGGTATCAGAGCTGTATGCTCTTGAGACCTAAATCTCCCTACTCTCTTTACTTACTTCCGCAAATTCTCTGAGTTTCATTTCTATTTTTGGCAAAGCTCATCTTGTTCTTCAGCTGTTCATCATTTCCAGCTCCAGAAATTGCCAAAAATGGAAAAGTCTACTTAAATTGAGTAAAGGTGATTTCGACCAAGAAAATGAAGAAGGAGAACCCTATTCCAGTGACCCTAGAGGTTCCTAACTATCTTTTATGGTCAAGAGTGGCCAGAGTTACCTTGGGAAGTCATGGACTTTGGGACAGCCATATCATGGAGGCTGAAATTCCAAAGAGGATGGCTCAAGAGGATAGTCAGGATACTTGTATGAAGCATGAAGCCAAGTGGGTTCAAGAGGACAGCAAGCACTTGGAATTATACACAGCTCTTTGTCTGAACAGATCTTGAAGGATCATTATCACATCAGAATCGCCAAGAATCTATGGGAGAAGCTTCAAAATATTTATGGGAATCTATGGGAGAGTCTTCAAGCTGTCTATGAGCAAGACAAAGTTTTCAGTCTTCTCCTAAACTTGGATTTACCCTGCAAAAGTCTGATAAGTCATATTATTCAAGAAAGGAAGCTGCCAAGTTCTCAAGGAAGCCAGCCGAGTACATTTGAGCTCAAGGAGTTTGAGTATCAAGTAATTGAAGGAAGAACCATGTATTCAGCATTCTGTGGTGATTCTAATGAAGGAGGAACATGGAGGAGTATGGCAGGGGCGACCAATTCTGATGGTCCAGTGACCAGAAGAGACTTTGATGCCTTTATAAAAGCTGCCAAGGCCCATATCTCACCCAAGGAGGTTGGTAATTATTCTCCTGACTCTAAACCCATTATTATAGATTCAGGAGCTAGCCATCACATGATTAGTGATAGGAACCTGGTTAGTAATATCAAACCTGCCTCAGGGAATGTGCTTATAGCAAATGGTGATAAGGTTAAGATAGAAGGGATAGGGAACCTTAGGTTGTTTGATAAAGAATCAACTGCCTTGTATATGCCTCAGTTTACATCAAATTTGCTATCAGTGAAAAGAGCAACCGTTGATCTGAATTGTCAAGTTGTCTTTAGACCTGATGAGGTTGAGTTTCAAGGAAGCCAGCCGAGTACATTTGAGCTCAAGGAGTTTGAGTATCAAGTAATTGAAGGAAGAACCATGTATTCAGCATTCTGTGGTGATTCTAATGAAGGAGGAACATGGAGGAGTATGGCAGGGGCGACCAATTCTGATGGTCCAGTGACCAGAAGAGACTTTGATGCCTTTATAAAAGCTGCCAAGGCCCTTATCTCACCCAAGGAGGTTGGTAATTATTCTCCTGACTCTAAACCCATTATTATAGATTCAGGATGATGTAACCCTGAACAGAATCTATGTTAAGGAAAGTAGAGCAAGGCACGAACCAGCTAAGCAACTGATCATAGCTTGGCTTAATGAGTTGTTTATGAGCCTTATTGGTATGATCCATGAAGTTTTAGATCGTGAGAAGCTATGCAACCTTGGATGAGTTGAATACCAGCTGAAAACAAGAATGAGGACGAGCTAAACCAGCTTAAAAGAGTGATGATGAGCTGAATAATCAAGTGAACGGGAGTGACACTGATCCAGGAGCTGAAGCTGAGCTAAAAAGAGTGACACTAGAGCTGGTTTGGACTGAGCTGAAATGTGGCCTAATGATCAAAATGGACCAGGCCATTTTATGCAACCAAGCCCAAGATAAGGATCCAAACTCTCTTGCTGATGGTCCAGCCACGACTTTCAAGTCCAAGAACCCATTTGAAGCTGGTTTGGATCAAGTGGCCCAGGAAGAAGTGTTTCAGCCCATGGGAAGTTCATAACAAGATCATTATGGGCCTGCTTCATGAAAAATTCGACCAGCCTTATAATCAGAGCTTTCTGGCCTTTTTCTCATCAATAATACCAAGAGAGAGTCAGCAAGAAAGTCCTGGTCGTGGCATGCCAAGGGTCATTCAAAGGAGAACTCAATTCTGGTCAATAGTCATAGTCTTCATTGCTGTTTTCGATAATTCTAGTTTTTACACAAAGTCTTTGCCTAGTTTTCTACTTTCTTTCTAGTTTTTCACACATTGTAAGACTATATAAAGGGCTTCACGTCCTGAGTAATAATCATTCAGCATTTTTAATAAAAACCATTCTCTTTAATCTTGTTGAATCCCTTGTTCCTGATGAACATTGTATTGGGTTGTTAGGAGAGGGATCTCCGATGCAACCTCTCTTAGCCAATTGTGAGCCAACGCTCATGGCTGAAGAGAAAATCAGCACAAAGGACCTTCCGCATCCCTTGGTGTATCCTACACGTCCATCACTTGGCCATTCTGGTCCAAGACTATCCAAACCACCAGCCTCAGAGTGTGTAGTCCGTGGGAAGGGTTTCATCAAGTGGTATCAGAGCCACTCTGAGGTTCGGAGTTCTTCACAGCCAGCCATTCTTAACTCTTCGTCTTCTAAGCAATCATATGTGTCTTTTGGACTGGAGAGAGACCATGAAGTGAAGGCTGAACGCAAAGCAACAAGAGAGTCACTGAGAGGAAAGAAAAAGGTTCCATTCTTCCATGGAGAGTTTGATCCAGATTCATACAACAATTGGGAAAGAGAGATGGAGACAATCTTTGGCTGCCATAACTACACAGCAGACAAGCGGTTCCGTGTTGCAGTTACTGGGTTGTGTGGGTATGCTCTTGACTGGTGGAATCAGGTTGCTAACACTAGGAGACGCACTGGAGAGCCACAAGTTGGGTGTTGGTTTGAAATGAAGACAATAATGAAGAAAAGGTTTGTAGCCAAGAGTTATGGTCAAATTGATTTGAAGAGATTGAGAAGTCCATCTGATTCATTTTGGGCACGACCTAGGCCAGCCAGAAAAGAAAAATCTAGCAACATCAGGGCATCTCAACAAGGTGTGAAGCAAAGCAGATCAAAGAAGGCAGAACAAAAGCCAATATCTAATCCAATCATAGAGACTCCATCAGCCAGATCTGAAAAGAAACGAAATGATGGCTTGAAGAGATGGCTGTGTGCTTTTAAGGAGAAGATCCATCAAGATATTACAGCCTCATGTCCATCACCAGCCTCACAACTATCAGTAGAACCAGAGAAGCAAGGAGCAGTAACTACCATTCAAGAGATCAAAGTTGCTGAACCAGAGTCAACAAATCTTTTTGTGCAGATTAATGCAACCATATAAGAAGCAAGGATACAGAATTTGGAGAAATGGAAGTGTCTGTTCCAGGAGGTGGATCAACAAAAGGAGACAGCCACTCAGCTAACCTCAGTCACTGCTACTCAAGAGACTAGAGAAACTGAACCGAAACTGGTTAATCTTGACCAGAAAGATTGTTTGTTCAACCATCTGCATCAAGAGGAAGGTTCAGAGGCCGTGAGTGATCTCTGGACTGTCCAAGACATGGCTGAAGAAGTGGTTAGTATTGGATCAGAAGCTGCTCACGAGAAGAAGTACACAATGGTTTGCAGTTCAGGTGCATTTCATGAACCATTTGTTTGTGAGTTTCTGATCAAACCAATTATTTGGATCAAGCATAGCCTCGTGGAGCATTTGAGACATGTCAAGGGGCTACAACACTTCATATTTGAGCCAGGAATAGATGCGTGTGTTCACAGGAGCAAAATCAACATCTTGGTTGAAGTAACGACACATTGGAAGCAAGACAAGGTCGGTTCTGTCATCCTAGGAGGTTCGGATTTGAGGACAAATCCTCTTAAAGGAGGAGGGGATGATGTAACCCTGAACAGCATCTATGTTAAGGAAAGTAGAGCAAGGCACGAACCAGCTAAGCAACTGATCATAGCTTGGCTTAATGAGTTGTTTATGAGCCTTATTGGTATGATCCATGAAGTTTTAGATCGTGAGAAGGGGAAAGGGGAAACCCCCTATTCTGCTTATGAAGAGGAAAGGGGGATCTGGTTCACTTAGTGTTTACTTGAACCAGAAACAAAGATTAGGAGAGTTTAGAGAGATTAGAGAGATTAAGAAAGAGATAGATTAAGAGAGACTAATTCAAGAACACTAAGCTTTTGTTTATAGAAGTGGAGAGGGGAAATCCCCCTTACTCCCTTAAGGGTTACAAATCGCCAACTAGAGTATTATATAGGCTTTACAGGTTTCTGGACCCTAAACCTAAATCTAATGGCTGAGATAACACTTGAGAACGAATGGCTAGGATGGCTGGCGAGTTTGAATCTGGTCAAGGGAAGGAAGGCTTGTGATTGGCTGTCCAAAGGCTCCTATGAATCTGGCTGGTTCTTTGGCTAGATACATAGTCTCTTTTGCTCTTCCTTTCCAGCAAGTATACAGCCAGAACCAGCCTGTCATCGCCCCTTATCTTCTTTTATCCACAAAGCATCTTCTTGGTATCTCCTTGATGCCATTTTGATTCCTCTTGATCAGAACCACTTGGTTTAAGTCCCGGACTTTGCACGGACCACCAGGGAGTGTACGGACAGGTTATGGTCCGTACACTTTTGCCCTATTTTTGCACAAAGCCTAAAACACTTCAAATGGTCGAATATTAAAGTTCTGGGTCGACCTTGGTCCGTACGGATCCGTACGGTCCGTACAAGTCCGTACATGTCCGTACAGAATCCGTACGGGTCGCCCTATTTTTGCACACTCGACCATTTGATCCCAAATGGTTCCTAAAGTCCCTCCTGGACTTAATCTTCACTTTACATTAGCTTCAGGACCTTCCTTGACACCTTTAAACCCTCCTAAAGCCTTCTTAGACAATCTCCGGAGGTATTGCCCTATTTTTGCACATTCCACCATTTGATCCCAAATGGTTCCTAAAGTCCCTCCTGGACTTGTCCTTCACTTTACACTAGCTTCAGGACACTTCTTGAAACCTTTAAACCCTCCTAAAGCTTTCTCAGACAATCTCCAGAGGTCTTGCCCTATTTTTGCACAAGACCCAAACATCACCCAAACTCATCCTATCATCTTTTTTAAGGAGACTAGAGAGAGAGACTAAGAGTTTGTGAAGAGGAAAGGGGAAACCCCCTATTCTGCTTATCATTTATGCTCGCCAATGCTCTCTTTAAATAGAGAAATGAGGATACAATAGGGTTTACAAGAAATTCAAACAAGGAAGAAAGGAGTCAAACATAATTCAAAATACATGGACAGAAATGTTTGGACAGCCTGTCACTTGCTGGCTAAAGGAAGGAGAGTATGGCTGAGAATGCTTGATGTATTTGTCCAGAGATCAGTCCACATTCAGCTCGCCTTATCCAGCCTTGGATAAGGCTCTTCCTTATCCACAAACGGTAAGCAGTCAAGGTATCTCGCCTGATCCCCTAAAGATGCCATCCAGATACTTTCTTCTTCCTTTCTTCTTTCTTTCTTCTTTCTAGGGTTCATCTTGCCTTGTGCACCAAGCTTCACCATGGGAGTGTACGGATTAGGGTTTGGTCCGTACAATTTTCGCCCCAACTTTGCACAAACCCAAAACATCCCCATTTGGTCGAATATAAAGTTTTCGGGTCACACTGGTCCGTACAGGCCGTACAGTCCGTACGGCCGTACAGTACGGACCGCCCTAACTTTGCACATCGACCAAATGACTCCAAACTTTACCCAAGCCTTCTTCCTTCATTGTAAACCCTTCCTGGACCTCTTTCTAGCTCAGCATTGCCTTCTGGACCCTCCTTAGTTCTTACCAGAACTTCTAAGTGGTTTGGCCCTAACTTTGCACATAACCTTTAGTGATCAGATTATCACTTCAGGTTTAACAAGATATAGGTTAATGTTTGCTTCTTGTATTGCCTATAAAGGCCTCATTATCAATTGTAAACGAATTAAGTGAGAGAGTGGGGTTTCCCCTCCTCCTTCCTATTCTTTTCTGGGTTCTAAATCTCTGTTCTTCACTCTCTTAGTCTCTGGTTCATTAAGTCTCACGAATCTCTCTTTAGTCTCTTTATTCTCTTAGTCTCTTCCACAATCTTATTCTCTCATCAAGTCTTCTCTTCTCCTTGTTATTACAAGATCAGTCCGAACCTGTTGAGGTTGAAGCTTCTCACACAACCCACGGCCTGAACTCTGATAAACTTTCATCTATGAGGAGAAGAATCAAGCAGAACTCAAGGATTTGGCTTCTGACAAGGCAGCCAACTTGAGGATAATACTGGAAAATCTTGGGATTAACTTATCTCAAGATCCGAGGAGTGGAGGAGGACAACAAAAAGAAGGTCTTCCCACGACTAATGGACAAGAACCCCACCTTGATCATGAGGGGGGAAATGAACCAGAGGAGCAGTATGATGAAGAATCAGGTTCCACACATGATCAAGGTGTGGACCAAGGTGATGAAGAAGTTAGAGATGGAAACCATGAAGAAGAAGAGGTTGAGGAGGATCAACCAGAAGCAGCTCAAGAAGTTCAACCCTTGAGGAGAAGTACAAGAGTGAGAAACCCTCCATCCAACTGGATCAACAACCGGGTATATTATAATGCTCAAGCAGTTGCTCATCCTGCCCAAGCTGTTTGCAATCTAATTCATTACCCGGAAGAGCACAAAGCCTTTATGATCAGTTTGGATGAGAGTCAGTTACAAAGATCATATGAAGAGGCTGTACAAGACAAGGAGTGGAAGGAGTCAGTTAAAGCTGAAGCGGATGCAATGATCAAAACTGATACTTGGTTTGAGAGTGAGCTACCAAAAGGGAAGAAGGCTGTGACCAGCAGATGGATCTTTACTATCAAGTATCTTCCAAATGGGAAAGTTAAAAGGAAGAAGACAAGACTGGTGGCAAGAGGTTTCACTCAAACTTATGGAGAAGACTACATTGATACCTTTGCTCCGGTTGCCAAGCTGCATACTATCCGGATAGTTCTCTCCCTTGCTGTGAACTTAGAATGGGGTCTTTGGCAAATGGATGTGAAGAATGCCTTCCTTCAAGGAGAGCTTGAAGATGAGGTGTACATGCTTCCCCCTCCTGGTCTTGAGCACTTGGTTAAAGATGGAAACGTTCTGAGATTGAAGAAGGCCATTTATGGTCTAAAGCAATCTCCTAGAGCATGGTACACCAAGCTGAGCACAACTCTCAATGGGAAGGGCTTCAAGAAGACTGAACTCGACCACACTCTCTTCACCTTGACCACTTCCTCAGGTATAGTAGTCCTTCTTGTGTATGTTGATGATATCATCATCACAGGAAGTGACAAGGTTGGGATTCAATCAACCAAGGACTTTCTAAAGTCGGTTTTTGAGATTAAAGACTTGGGAGAAATGAAATACTTCCTTGGGATTGAGATATGTAGATCCAAGGAAGGTTTATTCCTTTCTCAAAGAAAATATACACTTGATCTTTTGAAAGATGCAGGTAGGCTTGGAGGAAATAGTGTCAAGACTCCATTAGAAGATGGGTATAAGATTCCACGTGAGGGGGAGATTGAAGACAGTCAACCGTTTGAAGATGCCAAGCTCTACAGAAAGCTTGTTGGTAAGTTAATTTACTTGACCATTACACGTCCTGATATATGTTTTGCTGTGAACCAGGTGAGTCAACACATGCAAGGACCAAAGGAACATCATTGGAGCATGGTTAACCGGATTCTGATGTACCTGAATGGCTCACCTGATCAAGGAGTGTGGATGGGATGCAACAAAAGCACTGAGGTGGTAGGATACTGTGATGCGGATTGGGCAGGAGATCGAGCAGATAGGAAGTCTACAACAGGCTATTGCACGTTCATTGGTGGGAACTTGGTCACTTGGAAGAGCAAGAAGCAGAAAGTAGTATCCTGCTCGAGTGCTGAGGCTGAGTATAGGGCCATGTTGAAGCTGACTAATGAGTTAGTCTGGATCAAGGGAATACTCAAGCACTTGGAGATTGATCAAGCCACACCAATGACCATGCATTGTGACAATCAAGCCGCAATCCACATTGCATCCAACTCGGTGTTTCATGAGAGAACCAAGCACATTGAAGTTGACTGCCGCAAAGTAAGACAGATGATAGTCCAAGGAGTGATCTTGCCTTGCTATACCCGGAGTGAAGACCAGTTGGCTGATGTGTTTACTAAGGCCCCGAGACAGAAGACACTTGAGTCCATCCATCAGAGGTTGGGACTCATTGATCTCACTAGGTGAAACTAATCTCCTGTCATGAGGTCTTTACTCTTTTCCTTGCTGAGGTTTTATCCCTAAGGAGGGTTTTCTTTGGCAAGGTTTTTAATGAGGAAGATCTCATGACATTCCAAGCTTGACTTGTTCCACATGGTCAAGCTTGAGGGGGAGTGTTAAACCGAATAAGAGATGGAGTTATGATCTATTAGGAAGACTGGAAAAGACTTATGGAATGGAGAGGAAGAAGTTTGGAGGTGTCCGTACAAGGCCGTACAGATGGTCCGTACAAGGCCGTACAAGTGGTCCGTACAAGTGGGTAAAAGAAAGTTTACCATGGACGAGAAAACTTACCCGGGTAAGAGTAACTCGACCCAGAGTTACTCTTACTAGTTACCAAGCGGACCAAGCTTGACTGAGGCGCGCGTTGGACAGGCTGGCTCGTGGTGGAAGAGCATCTGGTCAAGATGCCAAAGGAATCTCGCGTGTGAAGCACTCCAGCCACAAGTTTGAATTAGGCGCGCCTAAGACCGGTTGACTCCACATGCTTGGCAAGAAACCTTATCTTCTACCCGTTGTAAACCCTTGTTTCCTTCCCTATATATTTGTAACTCCTCTCATTAATCAAAGAAAGTAATTTTCGAGTCTCTCTCATTTCTCTCTAGTGTTCTTGGTGTTCATCATCTCGAAATGGTTTCTTAACCAAGTTTCAAGCTTTTAGTCTCCAAATCACTTCTAGTCTCTCTCAAACTCTATTCTATCCGTTTATTCTCTATTTCTTCTCAATCTTTCAGTGTTGATCCAATTAGAGGCCGGCTGTTTGATTCTAGTACTCCTCCTTAGTACTGGTTGTGATTCTTCATTTTGAACCTCTTCTTCATTGGCTGAGGGTTGGTTCTCATTTACCACTGGTGCTTCTTGATCTTGTTGCTCATCTTGACCATGAATTGGTGCTGAGTTTTCGGATTGTGGCTCAGCATTGTTGCCCCCCTCATGGTCAAGGTGGGGAATCTCCTGACCCTCAAACTCGTCAGTGGTGGTCTCAGCTTCACTAAACTGAGTGGGAGCTTGTCTAGCCTCATCTGGTTCAGTACCTCTCTTATCCATAGGTATACTGATCCCAATACTCTCCATTACCCGTCGAAGATTGTTTGCTCTATCCGAGGTTGATTGGGATAGATTCTCAAGTTCACACCAGTCTTTGTTGTTGTAGTATCCTCTAGATTCCACAAACTTCACATCTCGAGATACCAGGACTCTCCTAGTCTCTGGTTCATAACACTTATAACCCTTTTGGTTTGGAGAGTAGCCAATGAACATAGCTCTTGTACTCTTGGCCTCTAGTTTATTTCTTTGCTCTCCTGGTATCAAGACAAAGCAAGGACACCCAAATGAAAGATTTAATAAACTCTGGTTGTGTAAGTGAAAGAAACCCCAATGGGGAAGATGAGAGCTTGTTTAGGTCGAAATGAGAGTGAGACTGATGAGAGAGAGAGAGAACCAGAGATTTAGAGATTTAGGAGACTAGAGAGAGAGACTAAGAGTTTGTGAAGAGGAAAGGGGAAACCCCCTATTCTGCTTATCATTTATGCTCGCCAATGCTCTCTTTAAATAGAGAAATGAGGATACAATAGGGTTTACAAGAAATTCAAACAAGGAAGAAAGGAGTCAAACATAATTCAAAATACATGGACAGAAATGTTTGGACAGCCTGTCACTTGCTGGCTAAAGGAAGGAGAGTATGGCTGAGAATGCTTGATGTATTTGTCCAGAGATCAGTCCACATTCAGCTCGCCTTATCCAGCCTTGGAAAAGGCTCTTCCTTATCCACAAACGGTAAGCAGTCAAGGTATCTCGCCTGATCCCCTAAAGATGCCATCCAGATACTTTCTTCTTCCTTT
Organism: Moricandia arvensis; assembly: GCA_905132765.1. Classification (NCBI taxonomy): domain Eukaryota; kingdom Viridiplantae; phylum Streptophyta; class Magnoliopsida; order Brassicales; family Brassicaceae; genus Moricandia; species Moricandia arvensis. The sequence goes on along the minus strand of CAJHQP010003742.1, from coordinate 8,122 downwards.
CTTCTTTCTTTCTTCTTTCTAGGGTTCATCTTGCCTTGTGCACCAAGCTTCACCATGGGAGTGTACGGATTAGGGTTTGGTCCGTACACTTTTCGCCCCACCTTTGCACAAACCCAAAACATCCCCATTTGGTCGAATATAAAGTTTTCGGGTCACACTGGTCCGTACAGGCCGTACAGTCCGTACGGCCGTACAGTACGGACCGCCCTAACTTTGCACATCGACCAAATGACTCCAAACTTTACCCAAGCCTTCTTCCTTCATTGTAAACCCTTCCTGGACCTCTTTCTAGCTCAGCATTGCCTTCTGGACCCTCCTTAGTTCTTAACAGAACTTCCACCATGGTTTAGTCCTTCTTTGTTCAATAACTTTTAGTGATTGATTATCACTTCAGGTTTAACACCAAACACACGCATATGATCAATAGATGGTCTAGTTTTGTTCAATACCTCAAATGGAGATTGGTCTTGAAGAATTCTGGTTGGAATCCGGTTGATCAAGTAGCATGCTGTCATGACTGCATCTCCCCAAAACCTTTTAGGTACACTTGTATGGAACATCATGCTCCTGGCCACCTCCATCAGATGTCGATTTTTCCTCTCAGCTACACCATTTTGTTGTGGTGTGTAAGGACAGCTAGTTTGCTGAATGATCCCATGTTGAGCTAGATATTGCTTAAATGCTTGACTAGTGTACTCTCCACCATTATCAGACCTGAGAATCTTCAACTTGGCATTGAAATGGTTGGAAACATGATTATGGAAGTTCTTGAATGCCTCCAGCACCCGGTCTTTTGTCTGAATCAGAGTCACCCATGTGTATTTTGACTTCTCATCAATGAAGGTGACAAAGTACTTGTGATTCTCTCTGGAAAGACACGGTGCTGTCCACACATCAGAATGAACCAGGTCGAAACACTTCTCATAGATAGTGCTAGACCTTGAAAAGACTGTCCTACAATGCTTCCCCAAGATACATGCTTCACATTCATCATTCTGAAACACCATACCCGGAAGCATCAAGTTCAATGCTCTAGTATGGGGATGTCCCAATCTAGAGTGCCATATGGTGCTCTCAACCCCATTAGAAGCACTGATCAGGCAGTGAGCAGGCGTTGCACCAGATATCTCAGTCTTCTCTAGGTGATACAGTTCCTGATGGCTGTGCCCTCTACCAATAACCTGCCCTGTCTTCAAGTATTGAAACTCAACCTCATCAGGTCTAAAGACAACTTGACAATTCAGATCAACGGTTGCTCTTTTCACTGATAGCAAATTTGATGTAAACTGAGGCATATACAAGGCAGTTGATTCTTTATCAAACAACCTAAGGTTCCCTATCCCTTCTATCTTAACCTTATCACCATTTGCTATAAGCACATTCCCTGAGGCAGGTTTGATATTACTAACCAGGTTCCTATCACTAATCATGTGATGGCTAGCTCCTGTGATGCGTTAGCGGATATTACACACCACCCTGCACAGTGTGACTCCTCACAGGCCATCTCAGCCAAGTCGGAATCGGCCACACCGGCACGCACCCACTGCAGTGGTAATCAACTCCAACCCTTCATCGATCGATATTACACACAATCGATAGGTTGTTGGCTCGGGGGATCGAACCCCTTACCCTTTATCAGCAATCTGTTAGGAAAGCTGACAACCAGTTGAGAACACGGGTCAGGCTGGTGAAGATGAGCAGCATGAAGTGTCTACTGGTTCAGGAAAGGATGAAGATCAGTCTAGTAATGATGAGCAAGGAGAGGAGACCAGATTAGAAGAAGAACAAGTACAGAACCAGGAGACACAATCTGAGGATCAGGTCCAACCATTGAGAAGGAGCACACGGATTAGGAAGGATCCTTCCAACTGGGTAAACACGAGAGTGTACTACAATGCCCAGGCTGTGGAGCATCCTTCTCAAGCTGTGTGTTCCTTTGCAGAGTATCCAGAAGAACACATGGTGTTTATGTGTAACTTGGATGAGAATGAGGTTCCAAGGTCCTATGAAGAAGCCATGAAGGATAAAGAGTGGAGAGAATCAATAGGTAATGAAAGAGATGCCATGATCAGGAATGACACATGGTATGAAAGTGAGCTACCTAAGGGAAAGAGAGCTGTGACGAGTAGATGGATCTTTACTATCAAGTACAATGCTGATGGTACTATTGATAGAAAGAAGACAAGGTTGGTGGCAAGAGGGTTCACTCAGACTTATGGGGAAGATTACATTGACACTTTTGCTCCAGTTGCTAAACTTCATACAATCCGGATTGTATTGTCCATTGCTACAAATCTAGAGTGGGATTTATGGCAGATGGATGTGAAGAATGCTTTCTTGCAAGGTGAGCTTGAGGATGAGGTTTATATGCTTCCGCCCCCTGGTCTTGAACACCTAGTGAAGCCAGGGAATGTGTTGAGATTGAAGAAAGCAATATATGGTTTGAAGCAGTCACCTAGAGCCTGGTACAGAAAACTGAGCACAACTCTAAATGGGAGAGGGTTCAGGAAGTCTGAATTGGATCACACTCTCTTCTCTCTGGTTACACCATCCGGGATCATTGTGATACTGGTGTATGTTGATGATTTGATTATCACAGGAAGTGATAAGGCTGGGATTAAAGCCACAAAAGAGTTTCTCAAGTCAGTATTTGATATCAAAGACTTGGGAGAGATGAAGTATTTCTTGGGGATTGAGATATGCAGATCAAAGGAGGGTTTATTTATGTCTCAAAGGAAGTATACAATGGATATGCTGAAGGAGACTGATGTTCTTGGAGGAAAGATAGCCAAGACACCTCTTGAGGAGGGGTATAAGGTTTTGCGTGAGGGGGAGGTTGAAGAGAATCAGTTGTTTGATGATGCTAAGCTGTATAGGAAGATGGTTGGCAAAGTGATCTACTTAACTATCACCAGGCCAGACATATGCTTTGCTGTGAATCAAGTGAGCCAACATATGCAGGCTCCAAAGGTTCATCACTGGAAGATGGTTGATAGGATACTGAGGTATTTGAGTGGGACGCCTGGACAAGGAGTTTGGATGGGTTGTAATGGCAGTACAGAAGTGGTTGGGTATTGTGATGCTGATTGGGCAGGAGATAGAGTGGACAGGAGATCAACTACTGGGTATTGTACATTCATTGGAGGGAATCTGGTTACTTGGAAGAGCAAGAAACAGAAGGTCATCTCTTGTTCAAGTGCAGAAGCTGAGTATAGAGCTATGTTGAAGCTGACAAACGAGTTGGTATGGATCAAAGGTATCTTGAAGCATCTGGAGATTGAGCAAGCCACTCCTATGACTATGCATTGTGATAATCAAGCAGCTATCCACATAGCCTCCAATTCAGTGTTTCATGAGAGAACCAAGCACATTGAGGTGGATTGTCATAAGGTGAGGCAGATGATTATCTTAGGAGTGATCCTACCTTGCTATACAAGAAGTGAAGATCAGCTTGCAGATGTGTTCACAAAGGCTGCGAGATTAAAGACAATGGAGTCCATCCTTTCCAGGTTAGGACTCACTGATCTGACTCCAAACAACTGATCCCCTCGCCATGGGGTCTTTACTCTTTTCCTTATCAAGGTTTTATCCCTAAGGAGGGTTTTCTTTGGTAAGGTTTTTAATGAGGAAGATCTCATGGCATTCCAAGCTTGACTTGTTCCACATGGTCAAGCTTGAGGGGGAGTGTTGAAATGAGTTGATCAATTATGAGAAGGAGATATGGGGTATTGAGATCGACCAAACTTACCCGGGTGAATGGTAAATGAGCCAAAGTTACCTTGCTGCTTTACTGATGAGTTGTGGATAAGAAAAGGGAAGATAAGAGGCACATGGACAGGCTGGCACAGCTGGAAAAGCAAAAGTAGCATCTGGTCCAAAGATGCCTTATGCCAAAAGCATATAACCTCTCCCATTGGTCCATTTAGGCTCCTTGGTTGACTCCACACGTTCTGGATCTTATAGACCACGAAAACCCTTGTCTTTCCTCTTATATATTGTAAACTCTCTATGGATAATAAAGCTAATGGAGTTTTGAGTCTCTCTCTCTCTAGTTCTTCACTATTCTCTTTAAATCTCTTAATCTCTTACACAAATCAATCCTATTCTCTCTAGATATTTGATAGACACTCTCTAAAACACAAAAGTGTTTAGAAGTTACTGTTGAAATGAGTGAGTACATGAAGAGAAGTGATGGGGAGTGTTGAGTTGAGGTATGCTGAGGAGTTAAGATATTATTTTGACATGAATAAGAAGAGATCTGAATAAGGATCATCTACATAGTCTTGTGATATAGTCGACTACATGACTCAACTACATAGTTCTGTGATATAGTCGACTACATGCCTCAACTACATATTTTCTCTTCCTTTTGTCTCTGGAAACCCTAGTTGCTTCTCTATTTGTATCACTTGTCGAGTATCAATAAAAAACTAACAGAGTTTCAAGTCTCTCTCTCTCTATACTCTGTCTATTCTCTCTAATCTCTTATTCTCTCATATAAACAATCTGATCCTCTCTTAAACTCGTGCCCTTACACTCACTAAATCAAAAGTGAATATGGTATCAGAGCCTGGTTTCTGATAATCAGGGTGTATGTTCTTCATTCAACAGTAAAGGTTGAAACTTTCTTGAAGATTCAAGGAAAGTTTGAAGTTTGAAGCTTTCTTTCACTAAATCTCAAAGTCTCAATCTTTGAACTTCATAAAGTCTCAAGCTTTTCCAGATCTGGTTTTTCTTTTTCGAAAATCTGGGCTCTTTCTTGAGTGTTCTTCGTGTTCTTGGTGATTCTGGGTTTCTGTTCTTCATTTTTCTGGGTTGGAGTGAAAGGTTCTAATGGAAACCAACGACCACAGAGTGAAAGTGAAGCTTAGATCTGTGAAAGAAGTGTCCAGATCTGTTGAAAAAGCTTTGGAAAGTCATGGTTTGTGGAGTAGTCATGTAAAGGTGGAAGCTTTTGAAGATATGACTACTGGAGAAGGTCAGATAGATGACCTGAAGGATGAATACAAGTGGGTCAGAGAAGACATAAAAACACTTGAAATCATCTATGGATCTCTCTCAAAATCGTTTGTGGAGGTTTATCAACAATGCAAAGCCGCAAAGGAGATATGGGAGAAACTTGAAGCAGTTTTTGGGAACAAGTCCAACCTGATGAAGGTATGTGAAGCTGAGAAGGTTATCAGAGGCTTAGAGCAGAGGAAGGACGAGTTCAATCAGCTGAGAAGAAAGCTTGGATACTTGTGGTCTGAGCTGATTGATGCAAATGGTGTAGGTGCTTTGGTTCAAAGAGAACAAAGTGGTCCTAAACGGAACAAGCAACCAGCTTGTGAGAAGAGTGGTATGAGCCGCAAGAAAAGAAGACTTAGAAAGCTTTCCATGGCCAAGAGAGCTAAGGGAAAGTTTGGGAAGACAAGCATACATCTTGCTGGTATAGAAAAGCACCTAAAGATACTGGTCAAGGAAGTGACGCAGCAAATGGTCAGAGGAGAATGCTCCTATTCAGCTTACATGGGTGAGTCATTAGGAGAAAGATTGGGATCCGGTGAACCAGAGATATCAAGAGCTGATGGTCCCATTACAAGGAAGGATTGGGAGACATTTATGGAGCATATTCAAGCTCTGATTACTACAAGGAAGCTAAGGAGACACCCTAGTGATGGTGGAGAGGCTACTAAGCCTATTATAGTTGATTCCGGAGCAACTCATCACATGATTTGTGACAGGAGTTTGATGAGTGATATTAAAGCCACCACAGGGTCTGTCAGTATAGCTAATGGTGATCAGATTCCAATAGAGGGGATAGGCAATCTGAAGTTGTTTGAAAAGGATTCAGCTGCCTTCTATTTACCTCGGTTCACATCCAATCTGATATCTGTGAAGAAAGCAACTGTGGATCTCAATTGCCAAGTTGTATTCAGGCCAAATGAAGTAGAGTTTCAAGACTTGGAGTCTGGACAAGTCATTGGTCGAGGAAACAGCAGAAATGAGCTCTACCATCTCCAAACGACTAAGCTTTCTAAACCCTTTGACTCTGTTTGTTTAAGTAGTGCTACTGATAGTATTGATAGCATTACTTGGCATGCTAGATTGGGTCACCCTCATAGTCGTGCAATTGAACTGATCTTACCTACTTTATCATTCAATCATTTGGAGTGTGAAGCTTGTATCTTAGGAAAGCATTGTAGGACTGTCTTTCCAACATCAGAGACTATATATGAGAACTGCTTTGATCTAGTACACTCTGATGTGTGGACATCTCCATGTGTGTCTAGGGATAATCAGAAGTATTTTGTGACTTTTATTGATGAGAAGTCTAAGTATACTTGGATCACATTGCTTCCATCTAAGGATAAAGTGCTAGATGCCTTTGTAAACTTCCAAGAATATGTTACTAATCATTACAATGCTACTGTGAAGGTTCTAAGGTCAGACAATAGGGGAGAATACACTAGTCATGCCTTCAAGAATCACTTAGCCAAGCATGGGATAATACATCAGACGAGTTGTCCTTACACACCACAGCAGAATGGAGTTGCTGAGAGGAAGAATAGGCATCTGATGGAGGTTGCTAGATCCATGATGTACCATGCTAATATTCCTAGGCGGTTTTGGAGTGATGCAGTTCAGACTGCATGCTACCTTATCAACCGAATTCCAACCAAGATATTGAAGAACCTGTCTCCATATGAAGTGTTGAACAAAACCAAGCCATACATAGATCATTTGAGAGTGTTTGGGTGTCGATGCTATGTCTTGATTCCTGGAGAGCAGAGAAACAAGCTGGATGCAAAGAGTACTAAAGCTATGTTTATTGGTTATTCAGTAACTCAAAAGGGGTACAAGTGCTATGATCCAACGACAAGGAGAGTGTTGGTATCCAGAGATGTGAAGTTCATGGAGGCAAAGGGGTATTATGAGGAAAAGAAATGGGAAGACTTAGAAGACATGTCTAAAGAACCACAAGATAAGGCATTGAATCTAACACGTTCCTAGGATACTGCTCTGGATTATTTGGGATAGATCCTTGCGTAAACGAATCAAAAGACTCAAGTTTACCAAGGCTTGTGGATCGATTGGTGACACAAAGAGGTGTGGAAGGTCTCCTTGATACTCCTAGGCACTAGATCGGATATGACACACCAAACTAGAACCCTTAGTCGCCGGATATGACTCACCAGCAAGCTCTTGCACTCGACAAAGATCAGAGAGAAAGAGAGAATACAAAAGGTTTATGTTAAAAGACTGCGTGCCTTAGAATGAGGTTTACATAAGTTTAAATAGAAATCAAGGAACAGGCTCCTTTAGGTTTCGAGAATCATAATGAAATAAAAAACCATAGTCTAAACTTAAACTAAGATAGAAATGTGGTCGGTCATAATATGCATACATATCATGCATATCCTAAGATACATCAACTAGGTGATTTGTGAAGCAAACTAAGGCCTCGTTAAAAACCTAACTTTAGAAAACCCATTGGGACAAAACCAAAGGTAGGGAAAAAGAGCACACTTAGGTTGCTTGCCTAGTTGATGATCAGCTTGATAAAGGGGTAGCTTGAATGGTGGTGAGGGTGTCTTGGTTGATCAAGCTTCGGCCAAGACAATCTTCTTGTATGAGGGATATCTTAAGTAATCCTCCAATAGCTTCCTTGAGCTTCTTTGATCTGGAACGAGTCATAGGCCCTTCTGGAATAGACAATGCATCTTCATCAATTGGTTTGTCCATCAGCTCACCATCTCCATTAGTTGGCTGGTCCATGATCACATCAGAATCTGAAGATCTTATTGGAGAAACTTGGGGTAGACATGTCCCAAGATGAAGGGATAAGAAGGAGCAATCCTCCTTCTTATCAAGCTAGAGAAGCTGAAAGAACAACCCCTCTTGATCATGAGGGGGGAGAAGAGTCTGAATCAGAAGTGCAGGAGCAGCACCAAGAGGACTCAGGTCATCATGATCAAGAGGTGACACATGAGGCTGAGAATTTGGATCAGTCTAGTGGAGAGGAGGTAAATGAGACACCTCCTCCAGAAGTTCAAGAAGAGGTTCAGCCTTTGTGGAGGAGCACAAGGGTTAGGAGGGATCCTTCCAACTGGGTAAACACAAGAGTGTACTAGAGAGCCTT